>RJWM01003605.1:0-111305 GCA_004363535.1 Dasyprocta punctata | reverse complement strand
TTCTTGAGAAGAAAGTATTACATAATGATGTACTCTGAGCATCTCTCCACTAATGACCTCAGGTTTTAACTAGATATCATCTGTGATGGGGATACTTAAACCAGAGGAATCAGCAAATACTTTGTCCCATTATGATTTACAACTCAGTGTCCCCCCAAACGCTCATGCACTCAAAGGCAAGGCTTCTTAAAGGGAGACTATATCACAAGAGTGCCATAGCTCAATGTCATGCCACCATTTGGGGACTGCTTTGAAGAGGTGGATCCAGGTGAATCGCGATGGGTGTGACCTGGAAAAGTGTCTCTCCCACCTTGGCTCCTCCCTTCCCTCTGCTTCCTGGTTACCATCATGTGAGCAGCCTTCTTCCACACTGCTGACCATGCAAGACTGAAACTTCTGACAGGCACCGTGTCTCAGTGACTAGGAACGTGAGGGACACATGGAAGAGTTGCTTATTACACATTTACCAGTACATGCTGACTATTCTAATTTATGGATTTCTATCACCCAAGGAGAGACAGGAAAGTATTCATTACTTTGTTCTCCTTTCCACATTTGCATTATACGTTTTCGTAAGTTTCTGTAGGCTAATTTTCACAATATGTACCTCATGCCCACCAACATTGAAGTTGTACCCAAAGAGTGACTGTGTAGGAGATAGGGCCTTTGGTGAGAGCATTAAGATGAAATGAGGTTTTAGGAGCAAGGTTTTCCTCAGCTAGGACTGCTCTCCTTGAAAGAGGAAGAACAACCAGAGATGTTTGTCCTGACATAATCAAAGAAGAAAGGCGAAGGAGGAGACAGTCACCCAGGAAGAGAGGCCACACCAGAAATCAACCCCATAGCACTGGAATGTTTGACTTTTAGCTTTCAACACTGTGAAGAAAGCAAATTTCTGTTGCTTAACATTCATATATCTTGCTTCCGGATGGCTTGAACCACCGGTGGTACATGTATGACTATCCCATGCACGACTATACCACTTCTACCACCAGTGCTACAAGGTGCCCAATGGGACGTCATGAATATAGTGCCACCAGTGGCTCAAGCCAGTGGGAACATGAAGACACTCAGTCTATGGTGTTATGTTGAAGTGGCTCTGGGAGGTTAATATGAAGAGGACAAGTAGCTGTGTGCTAAGTGAAGAAGGCTGAAGAAAAAGTATGCTCCCAACAAAAGGCATTGGAATAGAAAACAGCATATTTGAGTAACTAAATAAAAAGCTGGTGGCTGGAAGGCAGCCAGGAACAAAAGGACATTTTCTACATATTAACTGTTCATTTTAAGAGTTCTTTATAACATTTTTATTAAATTTGTAACCATATTAATAATCATTTAGAATGATTACATGTTCCATAGCTTATCTTTGTGACACAGCTCATCTCTTCTTGAATTCTTTACTTTGATGTATTTATTGGTTGGCTAGAATGTCCTTAAATAATGTTTTATGTAAAATACGCATGGATGATATTATTTCTTATGCTTTGCATACCTGACAAATTATTTTTGTTTTGCTTTTGCCTTTACATATCACCAACAACTTTGCTGCTCTGCAAGATTATTGGTTTCTAGTACTATTTTCTCAAACTCTAAACATACTACCCCATGATCTTCCTTTGCATTTTAATAAGCCAGTTTGACTTTTAGTCTTTTAAATAAGTTCTACTGCAAGTACTTGAGTATTTTAACTTAAGATTCAAAAATTTTTTTTCTAGTTATGTCTTAGCCCTGCCCTCATGATTAAAATTATATAACTTTCAGGCAATATTTTATTTTACAACTCCTAGCTTTTCTTCAGCACCACTTAGGCATCTTTGAAACCTCCCCATCTCTGGGGCTTTGCGTGTGCAGGTCTTAACATCTTGCTTGATGACACCTGCCTTCCTTCACAACCTACCCTAAGTCTGCCCCCTTGGCGGACAGCTTCCTGATGAGCTCCTGTGGTGATTTATACCACATTCAGTTACTGACTTCCTTTATTTTTTTATTGGGGGGGGTTGTCCATATATGAGGGGATACTCAGCAAGAAGGAAAGGACAACAGCTTCTGTATCTCTATTGCATCTGACAAATTCCTTAACAAGTCAAATTCCACGTTGGGAAAACTGGAGGTACTCAGTTTGATTTGCAAATTAAAAAAAATACATGTTTAAGCATATTGGGCCTTCTGGATCAATAACACACACAGGAACACCCACCAAACACCCAGGAAGGGAATATTCTTTTTATGCACATTTATAAAGATAAAGGGAATTCTTATAATTTGATGAGATGGAAACAACATGTCCTTATGCTTTATACCAGTTGCTGAGAAATAATCCTCAGGCACGGTTTTTTTTTTTTTTTTTTTTTTTCCTTAAGCAGATGTTGAAAATGCAGAGCTTTTAAAAGCATGCCAGCCCACTTTTGTTTGAATTTCCAAATTCCCACAGCAGCACATATTTTACCGGCTTCTCCAATTTACTCCTCCCCCTCCCCTGCATCGGTGTCTGAGTGCAGTGCACCTCTCAGAATGAAGGATTGTAGTTCTGAAAGCAAATGCATTTTTCTTTGATCCTGAGAAAGTTCCCCACAGCAGCGATAATGACGGGACCCTATTTAGTGCTGTTTGTTTTTCATCATTTCAACAGCCTTCAACCTGAAACATGATAAGAACAGGGAAACTGATAAACCACCCTTATTTTTATCTGCTTTCTGTCGGAGTAGTTGCCAAGCAGTGAGACAGATTTCCCCAAATATCTTTTAAAAAAAGGAGTGGATAACCCTGTGCTTCAGGCTGAGGCCAGCACAATTCAGAATATTTATTATGTTACAGAAAAATTCTAGCAAAACAGAAGAGGACAGCACTTTTAAATCAAGTCTAGCACTATGTCGGGCCCTGCTACTCCTGAAGTAAGATCAACTTTCTAAATCATCCTCTAGTGAGGATAATGATTCCACTAATGAGAAGCAGAACACAAATAAGTTTTGTATTTGTGATGGATCCTGCAGCAGACCAAATTATGGGTAAACTTTTGCCTTTAAAAAAAGTTTCTGTGAATAACAGACACTGCAGTGTTTACAAGCTGAAAGACTGTGCGATCTATTAAACAAGTTCGCCTACTAGGAAATTGTTATTACTTCAATATTATCATTCAACCATTTACAACATTTGTTTTCAATTTCTCAAAACATGATTGAGTTAGTCCCATGAGTTGAAATATGCTTAATGTCCTGTGATGTGATATAGTAATAATGTGCAAAAAGAAAAAAATTAAGAGGCATAGGGGACTATTTCATGCTAAAATCATTCTGGGTATGTGCTTAAGAAGTGGCTTTTTTGATTAATTGGGTAGGGTTTTAATGCTGACCCTTCAGTGATACTTCAATGATGCGGCAGAGAAGGACAACAGAATTAGGAAATTTTACAGACCATTTAGTTGGGTGCAAAGACAGTCAACTATGGACCAAAAGCCACTGCGAGTGTTCTGGCCACATATCAGCTCACAATCTGATTAGATATTATAGTTCAGTTATAAGAATGGCATTTATGAACTGCGAGTGTATATAAAAGAGCATCTATGGATTGACTTTCATGACTCAGGTTTATAGCATTAATGAAGTGACCAGCCTAGTAAAACTGTAAACTGACTCTGATGAGGCTGCCGTTTTGAAACTTGTCTTTTATTACTTGTAAAAATCAGCATTTAATATGCTGCTCTGATAGGTATCTCTAGAATATGTAAAGCTCTACAAAAAAAAAAATCTACTGATATTTTGGTATTTTCTAACATCTCTTTTACCTAGGTTGACCTGAGAAATTATATGGATTTCTTTGATATGAATATGCATCTGGTTTACTGACTTACATATTATGAAATAATTATTGGACAAATTGTCACTGAAATGCAGAATTTGTCCATGCTGTCAAAAATAGACCATATGCCTATACAATATACTGTTCATTAAAATTTAAAATGCACATCTTTATGACATAGCATCAAATCTACCATGGAGTTCTATAACGCATGCATACGCAAAAGGAGAGGCTTAGAGGTTTTTTGTGGTAGCATTATCTGAAATAGGAAATTATAGGTAAAGTGATTCCTATGATTAGGGAAGTGGTTACATATGCTGTATCAACAACTCTATGAAACAATTCAAAAGAACTGGTGAATCTATGCATTGGGCCTCTCCAAAAAAATTTCTAAAATGTAAAGTCTACCTAAATATGTCATACAGCAATATATACATCCTAATACCATTGATATTTTTTAAAAACTCCACACAACAAGATTATACATAAATGTACTTATTCTCACATAGAACATCATTGTGGAACATACACAAATTGTAACAGTTACTAGTGGGTGGACTTTCACTTTGAAATGTTTTTTTTTTCTTTTTATCAAAGTCAGCATTTTATTTTTCCATAATGGTAGAAGAGTAAAGTTTTAAAAAGGAATAAGCCTATGAAAAAAAAATTCACAAGGACCAAATCTGAATCCCCCCCATATATGTACAAACAAAAATCCCCCAAAGATTTCTGCATGATCTTGGCTCTGTCCAATCATCATTTGACAAACACACCTCCTATTAGTCTTAAAATGATATGCTCAAGATAAATTACAAGGCTACTGTATTTATATAAAAAACAACTCAATCTGCCATAGCAGGTGTCATTTTACAAGACAGTGGAGGTCACTAAGCACTAGCAGAAGCAGATCAGCTGGCTCTGCTAGTTAACAAATCTGAATAGAGGTCAGTTTAATAAGGCTAAGGAAGTATATAAGAAACTATGTCATTAATACATGGATTTTCTTTTCAAATGGCCATATCAGTTCAATCCATATTGTAAATTCTATTTAGAAGAATACAGAAATCTCCACTTTTGGAAAGAAGATATAATTATTTTTTTGCTTGTCATGTAAAGCTGCACAGGTTGTCTATTGCTCGATTTGAGGGACACAGTAATTGCATGAACTAAAATATGTAACCCTGCTCAGTCCCCACAACAGGTTCACCATTAGCAATATAAATACTATTACTCCTGACTCAGGTGAAGTACAGTCAAGTAGAGGAACCATTGAAAGATATCAGGAAAACATTCCTAATGGAGCAATTCTACTTTGCAAGGCACATCAGTATCTTCCCACAAGGGCAAGATTTGGAAGGATGTTAATGTGATTGCTTTTCAAAAATGCTATTATCTCTATTTAAACATAAGTAGGCCAGTCATTTTGAAGGATCTAACTCAGAGCTAACATATTGGTGGCCATGTTTTGCTTGGTCACTTGACTCTTCTGAACTTTAATAATGCAGTGAGAAGCTCAGTCCCAGCACTATCAAGTCACCTAGCATCTTAGAGCCTGCTTCACGTTTCTATCACTCTGCCGCTCTCTAAGAGGACTTTGTGTTGGTGTCCCGCTGATATGGCTCTTTGAACTCACAGGTTTCTGAACTTATTCATTAGTGCAGGTCATACTGCATTTTTACAACCCTTTTATTTAGATTCTTTTCAAAAAAGGAAACTGAGAACTAGGCAGGGTTAGACATTTGGCTAAGATGACGTGGCTTTCTAGGGAGCTGGGACTTGAGTCTATGTCCCTCTTCCCTGGAATCAGAATTACACCAATGGCTGCTTTACTGATAACAGATAATAGTGTCCACTAGGACTTTGCAGAAGAACCCAGGTCCATAACTCCACCAGTTTAGGTTGCAGAATATTGATCTGAAAGAGCAATACTCTACCTACTCTACTTACAACTGTACTTTATTCATGAAACAGGACTTGCCGCTCTATTTAACTTCTCAAAGGAAAAAGAACTAAGTGATTTTTGAAGCACTGTCCAAATCATCTTCATGTACCTAGCTACATGTCAGCTAACTGTATCTGTCAGCTCCATCTATTTTAGAATGTTCTGATTTATGGAAGACTTTCAGGAAGCATGCTGCACATACATGATTACCGCATAATGAAGATTAGTATCAAGTGTACTTAGAAGAATATTCTGGTCATAGTTGAGACAGGAGGAGGGAGGATGGGGTTTGCTTCTGATACAGTGTAATATCAGTCATGACACTGTGAAACCAGAGGTGAAAGTTAATACTCAATAAATCAATTCAATAAATACAAAATGAGACATTTCGGTATTAATTATCATGCAGTGCACTGCAAGGTGCTTGTGTGTCACATGTTCAAGTGGCCTGTTCATATTCCGGGGCAGTACTAAAACATGAATTCCTAGGCCCTGCTCCACGTTCTGATTCAGAAGTCTGGCAAGGGGCCTAAGACTATGTATTAGAAGAAGATCCAAAGAGTCGCACATGGTGCCAGTATGTGGGCCACACTTAGATAACAAAGATACAGAGAGACACTCTTAATACCTTTAGAAGTAAATGAGGGAAAACAAACATCAGCTATATTCATTTATCTGTATGTTTATTTACATAAATTTAACAAAAATCTCAGTCTCTCATTCATACAGATTTTTTTTTTTTTGTCGTGGCCATAAAACTTTAGTGGAAAAGGGAGACTGCAAAAGCTGCTTTAAAAAAAATGTAAGCCTTGCTTTTTCCCCTAAAAGACCAAATACTATTCTATCTCCAGATACCTGCAAATATATGGTATTATCTTGTAATAAAACTCTGATGCCAGGAGCCCACCTTGCAAGTTTTCTTTCCAAAAAACAACCCCAGATGCGAGCAAATCAGATACCGTGTAATAAAACCCAAACGTATTTTTCCAAAGACAGAAAGAAAAATATCCAAGTGATAGAACCCTGATTGGAAAGACACAAAACAAAGATAACAGAACTATTTTTAAGCTTCGTGTTATGACCAGGGGGCACAGCAAAATAGTTTGAAATAGAAAATCTTCATGCTGATTACGTGCAATCAAAATACAGTGTTCAAAAGCAGGCAATATTTCTTTTTATGCTGTCTAGTTTATGCAGTGAGTTTCTGTGTTCTCTTGGTCTGGGAATATTTCAAAATAACATTGCAGGTACAGCTGGGGAAACTCAGTGATATCCCTGGTCCAGATCTCAGCTATTAGGTTATAAAAATATTTCCACATTTCCCACAGATGTCTTGATTCTTTTTTTTTTGCTAGGAATTTTAATTCAGAACTCATTATTGACAGCTGTTTGTTCTGATAGAACCTAATTGCTCCCCACCAGCCTCAGCTGCATGTAGGCTGATTTCCTCCCCCTTCTAGAGCACATTACATATAAACATAGGCAGGAGGAAAAAAAACCCAATTAACTAAATATGTGTATACAAAATGATTCATTGAGAGCTCTGATCAAGTAATGTATCTAACTACAACATAGGTCAAAGAAAATTACAGCACTTACGGTTTACAATATTAAATGTAATTACATGGAGATATTCACAAGCACTAACGTATATAGATGATGAGTGGAAGCATCTGAACATTTATTCTTTTATTAGAACAACTTATAAATTACTGTGTTTCAGTAATTGGCAAGATATTTAATCTTCTGATGGATTGACTTGAAGTTATCTCTTTAACTGCGTGGAATCTGAGATGTTCTTCTTAATTGGTCCAAGTCAAGAGTTACCTAGTAAGCTGTGGGATCATTCTGCTCTACAGAAAATCCTTCCCGGGAAGTCACAGTTTCTAGGGATCCAATGCTGTGAATGAGTTGCTTTCCCTAACTGTACAAGAAAGGAATATACCATTTTGGCAGTTATTTCTTCTGGAAGATTCTCTTCAGAGACAATGCCTCATTTTAGCAGCTAAAGAGGTGCAGGCACAGCTCGGCAATGTTCATTCTATGAAATGCTTTCACAGCCTCACTCATGAGGTCTAGGCCGATTTGGGGACCCCAAGCTGCCTTCCGTGGCTGACTGTAACCCCCAAAGAGAGATAAACTGTGGGCTGGATTCATTGGAGACCATATAAGGAGCAGATATACTCCATTTGAGAAGAGCAATAGTTCCTTTTTGTTTGCTCTCTGTCTGTTCTGGGAAAGGAGGAAACGTGATGGTCGGGGATGAGCAAACTGCTCCTTAGTGAGGAACCCATTCGAGGAAAATGAACTTTCTCTTAACATCAGGGACACTACGTGGTGCTTCCCTTTCTGAGAACACAAAATGCTTCTTGTTGGAGACTTAATCTACCTCATAGAGGGAGAAAGACATTGGGATGGGGTTCTTATTACCCTGGTAATTCTCCAGGATACAGCATACATTTCCATTAATACCAGACATAATGCAAATTACTATGCAACCCCAGACTCAACATTTTCAAAGCCTGACATAACGAACGGGAAGTACCCTAAAGGGTCTGTCACCCACAAAACCTGGCCTGTCGTCTACAGTCTCTGAGCCCTGTCCCAAGAGGCAGTGGAAAGCATTTTAGTTAGCATTTAAGAATAAGGGAACTACTTTTTAAAGAAACCCTATACCCTCCGACCTTTGTATCTTTCAGAAATCTTACACCTTTTGGGCCCTGGTCTTGTTTGGGTTATGACACATCCACCCTAATGTTCACTTATCGAAAGTCTATTGAATATTTGCTTCATCCCTGGTGATGTAAACTCACAGAAACTGTCTCTACCTACATATCTCTGAAGTCCAGGGGAAGAAAGTCAGTTCTTGCACATGGAATTGAAGGACTGTCACACTTAAAAAAATTCCATGCTTCTCTTAAAGGTTCACTTTTTACTATTTACATAGTTCAAATATAAGTAAGATACCAACTGAATTGATGAAACGTTTTTGTTTGCACATAAGCATGGCAGAGCAAGTAGTCTCCGACTGATGATGTGCCATTGTATGAGTTTGGCAAATGACTGCTTTTCGAGGTACTGTGAAATGAACCCAAGGTCTCATGTGTGTGAGGCAAGCATGCTACTAAGCAGTGAGACATTCTCAACTCTACTTTGGCAAATGGAAAGAGAATGGCCTTTTAGAAGTTCAGAATTCAGGTCTTCCTTTTATAAGCCGTGTGTCATTACATCACTTATTCATTGTTTCCTCACTTGTACCATGGACTCTTTCCTTAAATTTTCTATGTAAAGATACCATTGGCAAAATGTCTTCATAGATCTTTGATAAATATTAATTTTCTTAGTCTTTTTCTATGAATTTTAATTTAACTTAATTGCACAGTAGCTAGGCAATGGTTTATACTACAGACATGGTAATGCATTTTATAAAACCAACATTCTACTTTACTTCCTGGTTGTTATTTTCTTAAGGAAAGAGGAACATACAATTGAATCTGATTTTAGATGTTAGAGATGTTCTGACCCAGTGGTTCTCAAAGTATATGTAGCTCCATGACTACACCATCATTAGCACCATCTGGGGTCTTATAAACAGTTTTTTCAGGGCTCAACCCAATCTACAGGATCAGAAATACTGGGGGTGGGACCCAGCAACCTGAGCTTTAACAAGCCCGTAGGTGATCTTGGTGCAGTCAAAACTGAAGAACCACGCATCTTACCAAACCCTCACATTTTACACATGGAGACACCAAGGAAAGGAGACCTGTTCAACACTGAAACTAAAACCTCTTGACTTCGGGTGTATTTCATTGTTTCTGTTGGAGGTATTTTCTTTCCCTTATCTCAGGTAGTGCTTTACTGTTTGTTCCAGCCATTTATTCCTTTTCCTATGCATAAGACTCTACGTGCATGTTCTTATATTACTTCCCTTTAATCAGTTGAACAAACTCAAGCTTTTCCTTTCCTCCAAGGCCTGAAGCTGCTGCTCATTGCATCGCAGCCACTCGAGTCTAGGAGGCCACTCTCTAGGATGCTGTGCTCTTCCTTGGTATCATGGGGTTTATTCTCAACAAACCAGTTATTTTAATTGACTTCATTAAGTATTAAATAAACCTAGAAGACACAGTTGCAAAATAAATGTTATTGCTTCTTTAAAAACAAAGTTAATTTCATTGCAAAGACTTAGTGAAAGTAATTTGTGTCTGGTCAGCCCTCTATAAAAGTACAGGGAAGGGTGAGACAAGTGTAAATACATGGAAAAAGATATTGGTAAAGTTGGAGAAACCTAAACTTAACTTGTTTTCAAAACTTTAAGCTTGTTTTTCATTTTAAGTATACTAGAACTGCTAATCATAGTCAAAAATATTTAGTCCTAGATTAAAAACAAACAAACAAACAAACAAACAAAAAAAAACCAGGATGAATCTGACATGCTAATGTATCTAACAAGATTCTCAGGGATTTTTGCTTTAGCTGAGGTTTTCTCTAAATGACCAAGTCTTAACACACAAATCAAGGTTCCTTATGAACTGTCCTTTGTTTTCAGTATTTTCATATATACTATTATAAGCATATTGAGGGAGATGCTGCCCCATTTCATCCCTAAATTCCATAGCTTGGAGCTCAACATGGTTTAGTTCTAACAAACACTTATTGATTATATTAACATAGACAGTCTACTGAGTATTACTGGTTAGCTGACAATGCATAGTAGTTCTGATGGTCTTGTTTTTATCACTGTCAGTCGAACTGTGGAAGCTACAGGATATACTCTTTTGATAGCACATCCTGAAGTCTTAAAGAAATTCTGAGGGGGAAAAATGAGTTTCATAAATAAGTTTCTTGAGAATGTACAATGGAAATAAGTATTTTATAGGATCAAGAAACCCTATAGTAAAGAAATTTCATTTTTACCCATAGTTATTTGACTGTGGAAGTTCAGCACACTCCCCACTTAGCATTATTAACAATCCCTGACTCAATCTGTACATACATTGAGGAGGTAATCCCAAATTTTTAAGTGGCTTGCCTTTTTATATTCATGCAATTTTTCTCTTCTCATAGACTTTCTCATCTTTATTGTAGGACCCAGAATGGGTAGGAGAACCATTTGTCAGATTACATTTGTGAACACCTGATTTAGATTTGCAAAACTGCTACTTTCTCCCTCTTTTCTTCTAAATCAAAATGACCTAGTTTTCCTTTCGCAGATATTCATATATGTGCGGCCGAAAGGAGCACCCCTTTCACAGATTAAAAGAAGAAAGTTTCATCAGGGAAGTATGAAGAATCAGATGTTAAATAATGGATTGAGGAATGCCACTGTAAACTGAGCCTAAAATTTTAACATTTCATTTAAAAACAAAAGTGCTGAATAAAAGTTTTTTTTCTACAAGTCAAATATAGTTAAGGACAGTTTTGGGTAGCAGCTCTCCAAAGAGTAATGTGGCTTCAGTACTCTGGAATTATGTTACAACTTGATGACTTAAGACTTTAGACTTGAAAAAGCAGTTTAAGTATCAGATTATAAGAGTACAAGAGACATAGTTGAAGAGCACTAGACCTGGACTAAGAAACTAGTAATGAGTGCCCTTTACACTAACTATATCCATGAAAATGGAACATTTACCAGAGACAAGGCTGCCCAGGATATTAAAATAGCAAATGTTGAATGGCAGTTATGTAATGAGTTTCTTTAAAATAGAAAATGAACTGCTATTTAACAAACACTGGCTGAAATGTTGATAATTGAAGTTGGACAATGCATGCTTAGAGATTTACTATACATTGTACTTTAGGTATGTTTAAAAATGCCCCAGTGAAAAGCATTCAGAGAAAATATCCCCCACTCCGTATTCTCTCTGAATGTAGAGTTCCCCACAAGGTGGAAACAAAGAAGATCTTGTTCAGAGCCACTAATCTTCTTCCAGTCACTTTGACTAGACCTATGTTTCTTATAATATAGCCAAACTCAGATGTGCTGAGATTCTAACAGGACACTGTGGATGTAACCAATAATTCTGTAAGTACTATTTGATAAAACTACCCACGTAGAAAGGCAGGCAAAGAATTCAGCAAGAGGTGTGATGACTACCTTAGGAATTGTTGCACCTTTTCACATTATGCATGCAACAAAGATTTACATTGAAAATGATTTCCATGCAGAATTATTATCTCATATTTATAAAACATGTTTATCCGAATACTTTAAGAAATACAAACATAGCAACAAAGGCATACATACCTATGTCTTGTAACTGGACTACATTTAGAGAGCCTCTTACTGAATTCTGGGAAAGGTTTTGCTAAGCTTGTGGCTTTACTATTGTACCCTACAAACCAATAAGTTTGAGTTTAATTGAACCAAGATAACAAGTGAATTTCGGGCTGTAGCACATAAGAGAAAATAGTCTGAAACCAGGTCAATCATTTTCAGACACACAAAAGAGGGATAAAATGTTAACCGTAGGTTATAAAGGATTTCTGTGGTTTGTAACATGATTGGTTATGGTTTTTCAAATGAAAGTAATGAGCGTGACTAGAATGAGCAAGAAGCCCTGCCAAACTGATTAAAATCAGAGTTGGATTAAGGCTGACAAAATAAGTTTCTAAAAGATATATAGAATGGCCCTACTATCTTGAAAACCCAAGAAATCATTTCTTCAGAGAAACAGAAAATTTCTTATTATAGCTTCTATAAAACTCAAATTCTTCATCAGCATCATTAAAATAAATACACATTCAATTTACCAAATTTTGGCCAGGTTTTCTTATAGAGAACACACCATTGGAAAATGACCCGAGCATTCCCTACATCCTTAGCCAAGCAGAAACTGAGATGAGTGATTTGCACAATATCACACTGTTTTAGGTTAGCCCAATATCTCTTAATTTCTACAGCTGCAATTCCCATTTCCTATCCTGAAAGCCAAATAATGGAAGTAGTGTAACTCAGTTACTTTTATTATAACACACTTAAAATGAAGTTTTTAAGACCTTGGACCTTCTTTTAGCACTTTACATATTTCAAAACCCTCTACTATATGTGAACTGCTTTAGGAAGAATTTGATTTTATTAGGGACTTTGACCATGTGTGAAGATGATCATATTTGGGGACCACATTGAAATACAACAACCCAAGTTCTTGATAAAGTTTAAAGGTTGCAATTGTGACCAACTGAAGTTACAGTTTATGTATATTTATCTTCTAGACTCATTTATAGTATTCAATTTGAGCTTGGTGGTGAAAGATAATGTAATTAAAAACAAACAAATAGCATCTTTAAGTAATTGGTAATTAGGCAACAAGTAAGTCAGACTTCAATGTAAGTTCTGCCTCAGCACTAAGACGGGGCTGTGCCCACTTGTTGGTTCTCATTACAGTCAGAGACCAGAGGTCAAAATTACAGAAAAAAATAAAGCCCCTCCCCAACTCACATGTCTTACCAGTATGTACAAATATGAGGGTAGTTATGCATCTGAAAGAAAAAAGCAAACTATTTTGCAATGGGAAAAAAAAAATCCAGCAACAGTTCTGAAGGAAGTTCAAAGGCTTTCCACTACTTTCTCACATATTCCATAGAATGGCAAAAGGACTTGTATTTGGATTATGCCTGGGGGTTTTGCTCTTCTTATCTGGATGGATGAAATGAATTCACGCTGCAGCCTGATCAGGCTGATGAGAGTAGAACAGCGAGAAAGTCCGAGGCCAGTGCAACTTCGAGGTTCACTCATGCCATCTTTGGCTCAAACAGCAGTGTGATAGGACGGCTTTGGAGGACCAGTGACTCAGTAGAGTCTTAGTTTATTTATTTTAATAGATAATACTAAAGATTCATTTTTCACATTTTTATTAGTATCTGTTCGTCACACACACACACACACACACACACACACACACACACACGGCATCTTGATCCCTTTTACTTCTCCTTCCTCTTCCCTCCCATTTCTCCCCACCCCTACTTCCACAGAGTCCATCTCCCTGTTTCTTATCATCCATCTTTAACTTTGCTCTTTAATTTATTTATTTATTTATTTATTTATTTGCGGCAAGGGGAATTGAACTCACAACCTCGCGCCTGTCAGGCAGGCACTTAAGTCACTGAGCCAAATTCCCGGCCCTGGTTTTTTGAGGCAGGGTCACACTGTGTAGCTCAGGCCGGCCTTGCGCTCGCGTTGTGGCCCAAGTCGTCCTCAAACTCACGATGCCCAAGTCGTCCTCAAACTCACGATGCTCCACCTACCTCAGCCTCCCGAGTGCTGGTATTAAGGGCGTGCACCACCACGCCCGGCTCTTTAACTTATTTACGCTTTGTATTTCTCATATAAGGGCAGTCATGTGATATTTAACTTTCTCTGATTTAGTTCATTGAGCATTATGGTCTCATGATCCTCTTTCTTTGTGTATTCTATATCCAAAAGTGCCTTTTTGCTTGCTTAACTTTTCATCATTTAGTCTGTCTTCAGCACAGAGTCTATTAAAATATCCAGATTCTTATTTCAAAAGGGGTTCTCTACTGACTTTGATATGGCTTCATTTCAGCAACCAAAATTTCTCTCCATAACTGCATTTAGTTTAAAAATACAAATGTACCTTATAAATTCTACTTATCAAGGCAAAAGGTTTAAAAATACTTATTAAATTTTTTTTTTATTTCTATGCAAGATTTTATAGAGTTTTGCATAGCTAGATTTAGGCACATAGCAAGCACAGTGAGGGTTTAGAAGACATACGAGTGACTGCAGCATATGGTGTGGTCAGAAGCAAAGGGTTTGCAATTACAAGAAGTAACACAAATTCAAACAGAGAAGTCTGAGTGACTATACCCGTAACACATCTAGAGTCCAGTGAAGAAGGTCATTTACACACGCTAAGAAACATGGAGACAGATTCTTATCTTATGTAACCACAATATCCAAAATGGGCACTTGGCACATGGGTTACTACTGAACAATACACCACACGTGGTTTCTTCTTTCAGTTCCAGTGGGCAAACATGACTGGCAAATTTCTTTCTCTCTTTGCTTCCTACTTGATTCAATAGCAGAGGTAACAATAGCATCTGCTGCACTTGGCTGGAGCCTGGGATGAGGAAATTGTGGATAATGAGCCTCCTAGGCCTATGGACACTAAAAAGCTCACGCTACAACCACAGTGCAGCCATGCCAGCACTCCAGTGGGAGCAGCAGATACACGAGACAAAACCAAGGCAGGATTGCCAAGACAGCATGTACAGTAATTTTTAGTGGCCTGAAATGGTTTCCCCCCTCGCAGCTGCTGGCACTACTGCTAAGCAGGACAAGTTTATCTCTGACATTTTCCCCATCTCCCTCTGACTTCCTGCTACCCTTTTCTGCTGCCCCAGCTAAGCTGACCACAAAGGGGCTAAGCACATTTAGACTGCTCTTGGCTACGCACCAGAACTTCTTTCCCTTCGTCATGGTCTTGAAGATCTGTGACTTAATTTTATCTAATGCATCAGATTACCTGCTTCAACCATTTTAATATCAAATGTAATGCCTTCTCTCATTATGCAGATGCTTTCTGGTTATTTTCCTAATGCATCTAGAAAAGAGTTAAGGAGCTTTTTGATTGAACTAATATGAACAAAATCTAAAGGGCCATCATGTGCTGGGAACCATGCAGCACCAGCACTTCTGCAGACCTCAGTTCAGTTAAGAGTCTATGGGAAAGCTGTCAGGCTTGTTGGTCTTCATTTTGTTTCCTCATCTCTGACATTAAAGAAAGAAAGAGACAGAGACAGAGATGGAGGGTGGCAGAGGGAGAGAGAGAGATGAGGGGAGAGAGAGAGAGAGAGAGAGAGAGAGAGAGAGAGGGAGAGAGAGAGAGAGAGATCTGGGAGGCTTGAAAGAAAGTCCCTTTCAGGACTGATTCATTGTTAATGAATCATACAACCTGGAGTTTCTGACTTTAAACAGAGGCATATTAACCCCAATAAATCCTACATTACAAGAAGATGCAAAGGAAATATATTTCAAACAGGATGAGAAAGGAGTTAGGACTACAATTTTCTTCCACCCACAACTTTGCATTTCAGTAAAAATAATGAACAGTTATAAAACAAATTAAATTGCATCTCCTCTACTTTCTTATCTATCTCATTTAATAATCACTAAGCCCTGTATTTTGGGGTGACGCTGACCATCTTTGTCCCTCTTCTCTAGTTTCATGATAGAAATACACATTGAACCGAGCCAGTCTGAGGGGACTGGGGAGAAGAGCGCCTAACAACCCAGTAAACAAAGTTCAGCAATGTAGCCCTCAGAGGTAGAATAAATAAAAGACACACATTATTTGTTGCTTTTCCCCATCAAGAGGTGGAGTGCGTTTCGCTACCCCTTTGAATGTGGGCCAGTCTCTCTCTCCTTCTCTCTGTCTGTCTGCCTGCCTGTCTGTCTCTTTCTTGCTTTAATTTCAGAGACGAGCAAAGCAAAATAGTAGAGGCCTTGTTGTCAGAAGGTCTCCCAGCTTCCTCTCTGATGCTCTGAGAAGGGTGAGACTACTAGGCAGGGTAAAAGAGCTCAGGGACCTGGAGGCCCCGCCTAGTCTTCCTGCTCATTCCAGTCCACTGCGAAGGAAGGACTGTGAGCTCAGAGGACATCAGCAGAACACCCATGTGCCAACCAAACAAACCACAGAATAGTAAGAAGTAAGATCATTGGAGCTTTAAACAACTGGGAAATTTGGGCTTGGGACTTGCAGTCAGTAATGGCTGATGGACAGATTTATTCCCCTATTTCAGAATAGCTGTCAAATCGAAGGTGTACAGATGACCCCAAAAGAGAAACATGGTTGCAATTCTTTCAAACCTAATTCAATGCTCAAAATAACCCAAATCCAAATAAACAAAAGCAAAATGAAAAAGTGCTGTTTTTAAAAATAATTATAATTCACAAATCCTCTCCTTTCATCTGTTACAATGAATTTAAGCAAGTACATGTAGCTATTTAGCTTTTATCATCAGAACGGAAGAGCCTTAGTAAAGCCTGCCCCCATTACTTAGTTTATCTTTTTTATCTGCTTACATATGTGTTAAACCAAGGTTTCCACAAGCACTGCTGTGCTCTGAGGAGGGTCCTGCCCTATCTCCCTTTTCCAGTTGAAATTCAGAGAAGGGGTGTTTGGGAGGTGAGAGAAGGCAGAGGGAAATGGGATGGGAAGACAGAGAAAAAGCCTGCTCACACTGCTGGGAAGAAGGTTTTGAAAAACAAATGAAACATGTCCGAGTATTTCATGAGAAACCTTTAGTGAAATTTTGGGAAATAAAAATAGAGTCTACTGTTCCAGAAATATACACCCCAAAATTCAAAGGGCAAGGATCTCAGGAACCTGCAGACCTGAGCGGGGAGTCTGACATTATGACTCACTTTCCTTCCATTCATCTGATCTTTTATCTTTGGCCTCTGTGTAACAGTGAAAAAGGGGACACTCACTAAGTCATCTGCCACTTAAGGGCCCTCCTGGGGCTTATTGTTTTGAACTGACAAAATGCTGGGTGTCACACCAAGCATGAATATGAAGCAATGTGACTGATTGCTTAGCAAAAAAGACTAGCATTTATCAACTCCAAAGAGCACAGTCCTTAAGAGTAGCCACCTTGGGAGGTTAAAGATTTACTGCACTGATTCTGCTATGGTGCAAAAAATATTTTTGGAAATCCTTTCATTTGGCAGGAAAGAGCCTCTAGCTTGTTCCTTTGAATTGACTAATGGTGGCAAAGCTTTGTCACTGAAAGTGATTTTTTTTCCCCAGAGAATTCTAGGGCCCGATATTGGGGTTGCATGGTTTCTGATCACCATAGGGAATACAGGTGAATAATTTTCAAGGAATGAGTCTTGTTCTTTCTATGCTCTACAAGATAATTATTAAAGAAAATCTTTTTTTTTTAAATTAAAGCAAATCTTATACAAAGTTCTCTAAAAGTTTAAAGGAAGGATACCATTCAAAGAAGGCTTTTGGGAGGTGAAAGCTTTGGAGTGGTATGCCATTTGCAAGCAATAATTCTGCCACAATTAAAAATCAGTTTCATTACTGTATGGTAGTGATTCTCAAACAGAAGTGCTTTTTCCTTCTTGGCAATGTCTACAGATGTTTTTGACAGTCACAACTTGGGGGAGAGGTTCTGGAATTTGATGGGCCAAGGCTGAGGGTACTGTTGTGTATTCTACAAGGTATTGATCTGCCTCACAAAAATTATACAACCTAAATTCTCAATCATGCTGAAGTTGAGATACCTTGCCTTAGAGAAACAAACTCCTGTAATAAACAAAGCACTTTTTAGTGTGATGATTACTATAATACTTATAGATTTTTGAAGTGTTATATATGCTTGCTTGTTGCCACCTTTATTTTAGATTAATATTTATACACACAAGCACATCCATTTTATAGCCTTCTAAGTTACACAAAACTCAAGTTTATGCTTCAGAAAATGTGACAGTATCTTTTTTAAATGAATAGAGCAAACAAATAACCATGTATTTTTGATAGGGTAAAGCACACTAATAATAAAAATGTCAATAACTACAAACATCTATTAACTTTTCATGTGATACGTATGTGAATAAGCATTTTACCCACATTACTTAATCTTTATCAGCAATACTATGAAGCAAATATTCTTGTTAGCCCCATTCTGCTGATCAGGAAATTGAGGCTTGGAAAGATTCAATAACCGGATCAAGATTATTATAGCTGGGATGTGAATTCTGTGGGATGATTTCAAGTGCGTCATGTTAATCACCATATACTTCTGCCTCCTCCTGCCCCTCTTCACTCTGCCGGTCAGAGCAAATCTATCTGCTAGGTATCATCTCTTTTGTGTGCCAGAGAGTTACGTTGTTCGTAAAATATAAATTGAGCAAAACAGAAAACATTAGTAAGGGATCCACACAAAGCAAACATCTTAACTTGGAAAACACAGATTCTCACCCAGACCATGCTTCTTATTGGATATGTGGTCTTCAGCGAATGATCTAATTTCTCAAACTGTCCATTTCTTTATCTGTAGAGTGTGGGTAGTACTAGTGCACATATGGCCATTCTTATAAACACCAAATCAACTAAGTGATAAACAGAAAATCTGCAAAAGCCATCATCATCCTACACAAAGGTGAGGCGGCTGTTCCTGCACATGCATTGGAAAGAGAAAGGAGATAGCTGCACAGGTACCCTTGAATGCAGACACATGACTTTAGGTTAGATAACGTCTTACACTCATCAAACTCACCTGTCCTCTGTTGACTTTATATTAATTACATCAGTAATGTTTCTTTTCTAACACATTTTCCACATCATCAGACATTCAGAGTGCACCTCAAGCACCCTGAACACCTAGTCCACTTGGAGTTCTACACTGTACAACTACTAGAACCATTCTGCAATTTATTTTAATGCTTTCCTCTGGCTTAATTACTTTTCAACTATTTCAGTGGAAGTAAGATATTTTTCTCATGTAGTTCTATGCAAAATAGTGAGGCCTGCCCCCCCAATTTTTAAAATCACCATGTTGTTTCATAAATTGAGCATTTGGTTCTTATGCAAGATTACAGAACCTGGAATAATAGGTTCTGCATGGTATAATTATTTCTACTCATCTTAAAATGTTCTTATAAATAAGAACATAATTTACATATTCCACCCATTTTCTTACCCAGAGACATTGGTGTGTGTGTGTGTGTGTGTGTGTGTGTGTGTCTATGTGTGTTTTTAACGATCCAGTCTTTCATCTACGGAAGGCTCACTTTTCCTACTTCTGAATTCACACATGGAAATGAATCCCAGGTTTAAGGAAAATATGAGTCTATGCTTCATACTTATCAGCATCACAAAACCATCACATGCTTTGGCAAGACTTTGTGGTCTTTGATCCGAAGAGACATTTGAAGGGAATATTGGGAGCAATAAAGGATAGAATTTAGAGTGAATGATTAAAAATGCATTAAATAAATTTCCATAGTGCTGGTAGCTTCTTTGGATGACAAGGTCTTTTATTTTTATGCTTATATGCAATGCTCTCCAATCTTCTGACCTTGTAAAGGCTATTTTTCCCCACATTTAGTAGGGCTAAATGGTTATGGTGTGAATATGACCTAAGTAGTTTCTTGGTTATGTTTCATATGCAAATTTGAAATTAGTAAAAAGATTAAATCTTAGTAATTTTTCCAATCCCAAATTGTCATTTGATTTTTTTTTTTTTTTTTGCAGGGGCCAACCTTAATGGGCTACTGATATGTGTAGGACATTATTGATCTGTATCTGCTTGCAGCTTCTATTCATTCCAGATTTGAGAATTCTCTTGATTCTAGGGTCTGAAAGATTTAAGCAACTTTCCAGAGGTCTGTTTTACTCTTCTTGGAATATAGCTCCATTTGGAAGACTGACTTAGAAGTCATGATCTACCTCTATTTCGCTTTTATTTAAAATTGAATAAATTTCTCCTAGGAAGAAAATGTATTTCCTTGTTCTTAAAATATATAACAACACAAGCTTTAGTATCATCCTTCAATGTTTTATACCAACTCAATTCAATTTTAGTGTCATCCCAATTTATTCATTCCTAACATGAAGGAAGTACTTATGTCAATCACTTCTCATATCTTTTTGGTATTTGAAGGTATATTTTATAGAATATGTGGTTTAAATCATAAGCTTTTCTACAAAGCAACATAAAGAACAGTGTTCTAAAGGAAAAAGGGGGGAGCAAAACTGTTTTCCAAGAAGTCTGAAGTAATATGTAAAAACATAATGCATGATCTCTAAGAAAACGTAATCTTAATTAACTTGAAGGTTTTCCTCCTTAATCTTTCGCAAATCAAGGTTTATAGCTGAGGGGGGAAGCTGCGTGTCTCCCTTCACATACTACATAGATGTCTGTGAAGCATTAATGATAAATCTTTTTTAACAAACATTTGCTTGACAAATATGGAGTGAGGAAATAAGTGTAAGGAACCAGGGTCCGAGTGGACAGAAAAGTGAAGAGGCTATGTATGGCCTTTGCAATGAGAGTGAAATTTGAAGTGTTTATCCTTGCACAAATCACCCATGACCTCCTTGGGAATATACCCTTTGCAAGTAAAATATTTTATGGATTAAATGATTTTGACTTCAGTAATTCTTGTAAAAAAAATAATTGTTCAGTAACTCCCATTTTGATATTTTGATTATTTATGTTAAATGGATTAAGCTGTTCAACTGCCTTTGATACAGAAAGAATGAAAGGCTAAAGTATGGTAATGAGAAATGGAGTCAGAAAGGATGGAGTTGTTCATGCTTATTCGGCCATCAAGGAAGAATGGACAGTGAAACGCTACTCTAGGGGGCAGTATTTGGAGAAGATGTGAACCACAAAGTGATCCAAGGACTGAAAAATTTGCTTGGTTTATATACAGAATAGTATTTCTAATAGTAGTGGCATGAGCTCAGGCAAGAAAATAGACTTGTGTTGGCCTCTAAGTTTTACAAAGCTGATTGGGAAGTAAAAGCAATATCACAAGCAAACCACTCTACATACAAAGCCTTTTCAGTTGACAAAAAGATTATTTGATGTTGAATAAATGCTCAACTATCTTTATTATTATGGCTAAAAAAGCAAGGAGGTATGCCTATACTTTGTCATGAAATTACCAGCATGTGGTAAAGAACATTGAAGTCAGATTAGTAGAAACCAATAACTGAGAAATAGGGATAAGTTAAAGGCAATTTAAAGTAATGAAGCATTCATAAAAACAGATTCCAATACAAAGAGATGTACATACAGTCTTTTATGTTAAGAAATGCAATCCAGGGCTGGGAGTTTGGCTCAGTGGTTTAAGCGCCTGTCTGTCAGGAGCGAGGTTGTTAATTTGAACCCCGGTGCCACAAAAAACAAACAAACAAACAAACAAAAATCCCTCTGAAGAAATGCAATCCAGCCTTGAAAATCTCCTGCTCATGTCAATAAAAATTACTTGTATATAATATGAGACTCAAGGACCTTGAACAATTAATGATGGAACACGTACCATGCTCATGTAAGAACCAGGCACAAATTAACCCATACCCGCTATGATCTCAAGGCAATATTACGATCAGTGCATGTGCAGGTAAACATGCTAAGTGTGAAGCTACTTGAGGAAAGCTCAGAAAACAGTGTTTCATTCTTCCTGTGAAAGAGGAACAGGGAATGAGTGTAGAAGTGTTCCCTGGGGTTACAGATCAGATGGCTATAACATGAAGTAATCCCATAAAAGGAAGAATGGTATGTGGACAAAACAATAGGGGAGAATGTAACCATTGGAGAGTGCGCCCCTGCTTAAATGAATTCAGTTTTAAAAAATTGTAGATACAATCATGAGAGGCCAGTTTGAAACCTGTGCAATATATCTAGGAAGTGTTATTTTAGATGGATTATGAAGCAGGATTAAATATCATCAAGTAGAGAAGGGGAATAACTGAAATGCTTTGCCAAATAGTTTGCTGAGATCAACAGATGAAGGTACAGCAACTGGAATGTGCAGCTAGCATAAGGGGCCCGAAGAGTGAACAATGAAGTATTCAGAGCTGTGAATGCAACATTAAGTTTGAAATTTATCTATGAGACATGGAGAACCCAGGCATCAAGGTTTGTGAGTCTTTAACAGCATCCTTTTAAAGGGTTGAATTACTATTCAACTTTATTTAAAAAACAGGTATGTTGTTTTTCTCTAATGTGCAGCCTTAAAATGTCCTCAGTTGTGACAAAAAGTCTGATGGAATGACTATGATGGAAAATATAAAACTTATAAAAACTTGTTCAATGAATTATTCTCATATTTATAAACATCTGATTATTTAATAGTATCAATAAAGCACAACATACAGGTGCTATAGTATTTTTCACCAAGAGTTTTATATATTCTATGGCTCTTCAAACTGACTCAGTAATGAAATGCTAATAATTTAACAAGAGTGTTTTTTTCTACATACTATGCATTGAACTAAGTGTATCATTTTGTATCTTTACATTTGGTACTCACAAAAATGTTACTGCTATGAATAGTGTTACCTGATTTTATGAATGAAGTGGAGGGTAACAGATCAAATAATGTCCCCAAAGGCACTGTGCCAGTAAGTAAGTGTGGCAGTGTTTAGCCAGGCCATCTCTCTCCAGGATCAGCACTCCGTGTGGAGACTGCACACTCTGTGTGAATTAGAAGATAGCTAGAATTGACCCTGCCCTCATCACCTTCTGAACGAGACATTCTCTCTTTCGTGACTATGGTAACCCATTTCTTTCTCCTTGGCCTTCCAAAGTCTTCTCTACACTTGTAACAGTAGGCAACCCCCATAATTCTTACCATTGATTTTAAGATTTTTATTTATTTAATGCTCTGTTTAATCCTAGTCTATTTATTACTAGACAGAACCACTGGACAAAGATGAATTTTTTTTTCTTGGTCCTATAGCCTCAACTCCATTTTGGCTACGTAAGAGAAAAAAAAAATTGAGTACATCAGAAGAGAAGCAAAAACATGAAATACAGATTATATATTTCAGAGTATTTTTGTGATTATTTGTAACGGGATCATGGTAATTGTGATCAATATCCCTTGGTGAATTGGCTATTTTGGGTTTTTGCAAAGTTTCTTACAACTTAGGGATGGTTTCTAAGCTAACATTTCTGAAACATCACATGAGTAGCTGCTATTTAGAATGACTTTAATCTGCTGCTCTATCAGAAAAATTATGTTCAAGTTTTAACACATTTATATCCAAGTCCAGGATTCATGATCATTTGGATGCTGATTATTTTGACATGACCTTTCCTAAGTAAAGGGGCCAAGATTTCTTTTAGGATACATGAAATTACCTATAGGTAAACACAGATCATTTCACAGAGCCCAGTTTATGGTATATTTTTCCCTTATTGTTTTGAAGTCGGTAACAAGTTTCTGCCATCACCATACCTACTCTTACGTTGTTTGTTTCAATACACAGCTTCTCCAGAGCCTCAGGCCCTGCACTTCCAAATGTCAGCAGCTATTAGCTCTGCACATTTATCTTTATTTCCTCGTTTCTTCTGAGCAGTTTAAATCTCTCAATGGTGATTCGAGATGACTTAAAGTAACAAAGGTGTGTGTGTGGGTGTGTGTGTGTGATGCATATTCTCAAAATAAGGCATTATTGGTATCTTTTTTACTTGTACATACTTGCTTGCAAACCTTTTTTAGAACTCTCGAACTGCCTAAAGTATATGCCTTGCTCATGATCCACAGAGGCAAATTTCATTTTAAATTTATCAATATATCTTAGTTTACTTATGTCTATACTTTAATGGATGCATATTTTCAGAAACTGAATATGCTAGATTTCAAAATGCAATATAAACATCATAATGTTCTTTTTTTTTCAAGAACTTCCAAGTTTAGTTTCCCTAATTTTTGTTTGTATTACTGTACATATAATTAATGGTGTGTGTGTGTGTGTGTGTACCTTATTTTTGCAATTAGGCATATGAGAACATTTGTTCTGAATCCAAATTTCCTGTTTCTCTACCTTTGGCCAAACTGTATATGAAAACATTTCATGTGTTGCATGTATAATCTTAATAAACAAGTAAGTTCAGCTTGTGCCAAACACCTGTGCCATGTAACCAGGCACACTGTTTCTTTGAAGACTGTAAAAATGTTTATATATCAGAGTGCACAAACTGGCCAAACTAATGCTTGATCTAGAACCAACAGGCTGAAGAATCAGAAATTTGCTTTCATAATGTGGAAACATTTACTCAAATTAATAAAAATAATTTTTACTGTTACACAACCACTACTAGTACTAGTAGTAGTGAGATACTAGTCTTGAATATCCCCTATTTTAGGTTTAGGAGAGCAACAACTAGAAAACAAGTCAGCATTGTCACCATCTTCTTTCTGACTATTAATACTGAGTTAAGTCCTGTATCTTCCCACTTAATTTCTCTTAACCAAACATAAAGAACACTTACTGCATTTATTCTGATCTACCCACTGTCCCCATATTTCTTGGAAACAGGTCTCATTGTGAGGGTCTATTTATTTTGCTAGAGTAATTATGAGTTGTGAAAGAGAGTTATGGTATTAATTTTTAATATATTTTATGATAGATACTTTCTTATTTTTTAAAAAATTGCTATACTTAAAATTCACTCACCTATTTAAAAGTCCTATTTTTTCATGTCTTAATTACTTAGGTTATAAAGAACGATTAGGAGATTACGTCAGCTATATATTTATGTAGTAATAAATATAGAATCTAACTAGATATCTTAAAGGTTAGTAGTGATACTTGAGAAGTACTCAGGCAACTGTAAGAAATTGGTTAACATTAAAGATGTATGAACATTAAACAGAGTATGAGTGGTATTGTAAAGGATTTTAGAAATAAAAACTACACATTAAAAGAGAAACACAGCAACATTATCTTCGAGTATATAGTTTCTTCTATGTTATAGATCTTTGTATATATATTATTAACTAAATTTAAAAGATCTGCTTAGCATACTGCTTATATGTGAATTGATATTACTAACGTATAAAAGGCATTTGTCTTTAGGCAATAAGATATTCTCCCTGAAACTCTGTAGTCAAAACAATTCATATACATGTTTCTAAGAATGTTCCTTAACATAGGAGGTGAAACTTCACCCTAATTACAAGATCCATACAGGATGTTATTCTTTTCAGACATATATTTATAGCCATGAATACACTTAATATTGAATTTATTGATTTCTTTTCACCCCAAGGAGAAAACAGCAATGGATCATTGTTATCTACTGTCTCCAGGGAGAATGTACACCTGTATCAATTCCTTTCAACTGCCATAGGGTCGATTCCTAGAGTATCAACAAATTACAAAGAGAACACTCAACGAGTAATGACTTAGCTGATTCCCCAAAAGAGCTCTGGTTGCAAGAACAGGTGCTTTGGTGGGCCTTACCTGCAATGCACAACCATTGGACCTGCATCAGGAGGGTTACAGGTTTTGACTCTCCGTAAGAAAGCCAGAAAAGGCGTGGGGTGCTCTGGAACACCATGATCAGGCCAGGCGGTGAACTGGAATTGTCTCACTTCTCTTTTCTCACTTGAACCATTCTGCGACACAGGAGCACAGGCTGAAGTCTGCTGTCTCCACCTCAGTGGTAATAATGCTATACCACTAAGGTGCACTATCTTAATTCCTTCCTCCCCCTACCCTGTATCCTTTTAGGAGGCACATTCTTTGGAGATATGAACCCCAAGCTGTCTGTAAATGACAACTAGTTGCTCAGGAAGATAAAGCTCTTAGGTGAGAAGGAATCTATTGTTCAGGGTTAACCATCAGGAATGCTTCTGTTATATTTTACAAAAAGAACTAGTGCCTTTTCATCCATTTTTCATTTGCTGCAACTTTTGTTTACAGCACAAGTTTCATATTTACTGATAAATTGCCAGACTAGAAGAAGAATTGTTGGGTGATAGTGGAAGAATTATTTCACTCTTTACTGTTGCCATTGGGATCAAGATTTAAGTAAAAGTTGGAGAGACTTGATTTCTCAAAACAAGTTTTCTTTAAATAAAAGAGAAGGCAAAAAGACAAAACACAAACCTTGTAAAGTGCAAATGTTCGAACACAGTATGTGGCCAGCTCCACTGTATCGAGCAGGGTCACCTGGACTAGTCCGTGGGTTTCTGTGCCTCTGCTGGGCCAATATTGGTCACACTTCACCTATAAGAAACAAGTGACACAATCAGGGCAGATGCTTATCAATTTTTCCATTAGCTTTACTTTGAGTTGTTATGGAAGGAAAACAGCTTTTTTTGCATTTCATTTTATGTTGATCTTCTCTGGTATGCATTCTTGTTATCCCAATATATGTAAATTACTGCTCTGATGCCAATATAAACCACATTTTTCAAACTGGTAGGAATATTAAGCAGTAACAGATTCAATTTTCCTGAGAAAAATTAGTTGCAGATTGTTGCTCGGCAAAATAAGGAAAGCAGTATTTGAAATTTTAGAGTGTTTGGGGAAAAAAACACAATTTTGTCTGTGATGTATGTTATGATTTGCATTAAGACAATTTCATGTAGGCATTTTAAACTACAAGGTTAGATAGTATTCATCCATCAAGAGCTAAAAGACACAAGATATTTCATCTTACGCTATTGCCATTTCCAAATATGCTTGTTTAAAGAAAAGTAGAAATAATTTGAAAATCTATCAAAGTATAATAAACAACATAAGCATATGTTTTTCTAAAAAATACAAGATGAATGGTATTTGTGTCCAAAAGAAATTAAAGCTGTAACATCTAGCAGGAAAAGATCTGTTTGTTTTTTAAAAATGGTCTCCGAGGGTAGTGCACTAACAGTACAGAGTTTAAATAATTTAAAATTCATTTGAGATGAATAATCTACAATTTCTGTGTGGAGTGAAACAAAAGCACATAAAAATATTCAACTCAATTAGTTTAAATGCAACGAAGTATAATTCTAAGTCTGCAGAAAGCCTCAAATTTACTGAATGTGTCTTTTGGGCATAAGAAAGCATAATGAAAAATGACAAATACAACCGTGTATTTTCTGGTAAGGCCATAGATCAGAACATATTTACCCTTTCTATCTTGGGTTAAAAGAAAAATGGAAGTGATTTTTAACTGAAAGCAAAGGAAATGTATTTCTGTAGGTAAAGAAAACTGCCAACTATTTAAAATTCGGAAACATACTCTTTACTTGAAAAAGAAAGAGCTGAAAAAGTATAACCTTTGGGCTTAAACAGAGACAATCAGGCACTATTATGATAGATATTAGAATAACAGATAATTAGATAATTAGTTGCTTTTATGTTCAGTGTAAATATTAGCAGCATTCTGTGAATAATATTGTAATTTGTTTCTAAGGAATGACAGTGTCTACTTCTCTGAGAACTCAGGCTCATTCCATGTAGATATGGATCTTGTAAAAACACAGAGGTATTATCCCCTACACAATTTTCTCTGCAAGAAAAAGAAGGAAAGAAATTTACTGTGTGTTTGTCTGGTAAGCTAGAAATTAAATTCTCAAGGTTTGATTTCTATGCTTTTCTTTCAACTGGGAGATCACATAAACACCACCTTTTTGATGAAAAGCAAACAAAAGGGTTCACGGTAAGATAGGAAATTTGTGTTTTAATGGGATTAAAAATATTTTGCATGTTTCCTGAATGCACAGAATATGCTTATGTTTTCATTTCTACCATATGCTCTTACTCAAAGAGAAAGGAACACAAAGGAAAAACAGCTCTTCAAGAAGAATACTGACCTAGCATGACCAGAATTGATCGCCTCTATCTGTTCTCCAATCCCCCTGGCTCCATTTAATCCAGGTTGCATCTGACATAATTAGCAAAGACTCTCACTTGAAAGGAATAAATGCTATTCAAACAGTGATGATTCATATGGGAGGGGGAAACTACAAAAATGAGGCCTAACGCTTTGTTTTAGACCACAAAATAGATGTGAAGTTGATGTCTTGCTGCTGAGAATGAAGTACATTTGTAGCCTCACACTGCAATTATCAAGAAAGAAGATACTAGCAATGGGTTGAGTGTAAAGACTCAAGGGAAAACTGAAACTGATTGTTTCACAGTTTTTGCTGGACAGCAACTCTATGAAATCAAGGGCAACTGATAAGATCCCACGAGAAAAAAATATCAAAATGCAACAAAATGATATCTAAGGTCAGTTAAGTATACTGAACCAAATTCAATATAATTATATTTCAGAACTGGGAACTGGCTATACTCAGACAGTTTAGTGAGGTAAGATATAGGAGATGAGGAACTGGAATTCAGCCTTTATGTAAATGTTAGACAAATCAACTCAATTGTTTAATGATTCTCTAGAAATCTGCCCCATCTATAAAGTATAGAAAAAACTAAAATGAAACTAACTACATTACATCCATACTTCTAGTAATAAGCCTGAGACAGTTGTTTGCATCATCTTACTACAGGGAGTAAATGCTATGAAAAGTTCTAGCTAAAAGGAAAAAACAGATTGCTTTTGTATTCAGTATAAATAATGTACTTTAATCTTATTCTTTTTCAAAAAGAAATGTTTTTAAATATTTCAAACTAAACTGCAAATCTGGGAGCAAGTTTTAAAGGAAGTATATCTAAACACTGCCACTTCACTCAGGAGATATTTTTCAAAGAGAGCTTATGAAGATAAATCGTCTAACACACATGGATATGCACACGGATGGTCTCTGCAGTGGGATTAGATGCTTCCCCTGAGCTTATCTGAACAGTGATGTGGACATATTCTTCCCTTGACCAGTCAGCCCCTTGGCACTTCCTGTCTCAACACCATTCTCCAAGTAGCCCGCTCATCTGATTTCAGAGAAGGAAATTTCGGCACTTACCTTCACTGGCAAATGTTTAAGGTTTCCATTTTGAGCCACATGGTGAGTTCAATAATTTGTGATTTCAATATTAGAGACTGGGTATAAAAGGTAGTGAGAAAAAAAAGGGACCCCGAACAATAGAAATGACTGTTTTTCTAATTAGCTAATGCAAATGAACTAGTTCTATTTTCCTCTCTTGCAATGATTTACTCTGACAACAGCTCATCTCCCACCTCAATATCCTGAAAGAAAAATCTCAGGCAGTATTCTTAGAGTTGCTATCTGCAAGGCTTCAGGCCAAAAACTGAGTGTGGGAAAGCAGGAATGCGCTCCCTTTGAGTGTATCAGGACCAGAAAGCAGCAGCAGCTACTAAATACAAATACTGATTTGTGCCTTTATTATTGTCATTTTTAAATTTTATGGTGACTAAAAGAAACTTCAGGACTGATTCGAGGGAGGTCAGGCAGAGTCTTACGGATGATCAAAAAGCTGCTTTTCTATTTCTAGGACTGAAGACTATCTGCTTCATCTGAAAAATGAGAACAATATCTCTGGCATCTCACGCTCATGGTAAGGTTAGACAGTAATGCTATAATGTCCTAACAGCTACTTCAAACAGTCATTCAACAGGTGGTAGCTATTGCTGATTATCAGATTTTTTTGGTGATAATATAAATACGCAAAAAGGGAGAATGTTATTAATTTCAGTAGATATTGATTCAGGACAGTATAGTTGCAAGCAAGGCAAGATGTTAGCAGCTATGGGGATATCAAGGTGAACCCAGACAGTCCCTGGCCTAACCCCTCAGTCTCAATGAGTAGGTACGATTAGGCAGGTCAGACCTGCTTCTTCAAGGAGGCAGCATGAAATTCCAAAGAAATTCCTTTTATCTACCTGGGTTGCAGTCTGTTGTGAGAAGAAAATGTATCAGATCATCTTATGGGAAAGGATGGCAGCAGAACCTTTTACCTAGTACTGCTTTAGAAAAATATCACCCAGTAACTATCTGAGGGCTAAACTGAAAGAGATGGTTTAAATATGGAGCGGAATGTGAGAGAAATGTTTCTTTCTACAATTAGAGAGTGATCAGTCTCAGACAGAGGTTTCATTTTTCTAAAATTATGGAAAGAATAAGTTAGCTACCACTAAATATATGCTATGGAATTAACTGTTTTCATGATAAACTATCCAAAGTTCAGTTAGTGGAATGATAAAACATTTAAATAGATTTAAGAGAAGATCTTGTCACTAGCCATAGTTAATAGGAAATGATCCAATAGGACTGCTCACTATGCTCTGGGAAACACTCACATTCTAGGGCATCTTTACTCCCATATGGCTTAGCTTAGAAGTGCTTGGCACATTTTACACAGCTAACAAACACAGTCAACTTTGCAGCCCATTTTACTGTGGTCTAGATTGGCTTATTTTTAAATTGCCTGAAACAATTTAAATTTCTGAAGACAAAACCATCTTATTTTAATTTACCGAAGACATTTTGAGCATAGCAAAGCACCAGAATTCCAGTTGTAACAAACTTAAACCTCTAAAGAATTCTAGCATCACTCATACAGAATGTATTCACTACATGGCACTGTGAAAAGTCTGTCTACAGTCAGATTATTTAGCCAAACAAGGGCTTCAAATAGGAAATAAGTAATATGTGAGACACTATAACTATTGCTAAAAATAACTATAAATTCATATCTATGGTAGTAAGTTTGGGCTGAGCTGTTCAAGAGCCAGGGTTCTATGAGGAATGGATAAGCATGTTAACACTAGACTATTTAGCCCAGTTATGCTGGTACTCATTTATCAATGGACATTTAATAAGGGGCACTGTAATAAAAGAAAGCTAATTTCTATGAGTTATAATAACTTCTGGTAGTTTTTAAGGCCTTATTTAATATCAGATTTTCCACAATAAGGCCAGAGATCATCTCAATGATTTTAGTCTTTTTTAGCAATAGTATTACTCTCTGCACTCAACTAATATTTGACCAAATTTATTCCCAAAGGGTAAAATAGGCTGGTTGTGTATTTCCTGGCTTCATTTTATTTTTGCCAACTACTGTTCCGTGGAGGATCAGGAAGCAATAGAACAACTGAAATGAGATTGATATTAAAGCATCTGACCACCAATGAAGTCATGGCCATTCATGCATGCAACCATAAAGTTGAAAAATATTATTCTCTAAATAATTCAAATTGTATAAAATGGCCTGAGTTTGTTGAACCATTCTAAAGCTTTCCAAATCTGTTATCATTTAAAAAATTTTATGTTTGATGTTCCACTAGAAGTTGACATAGAAAGCTACCCTGAATTTTTTAAATGACTTCCCCATTAAAATGATAAGCATATGTTTCAAGTTTTGGCACCGAGTTACACCTGATGAGGTGACCCTTTTCAATGGCCAGGTGGTGTTTGGATATCAGCTATTCACATATGGGTTGGGTCCTTGGAGTATCTACCCCAAACATAATAACTTCTGAGTTGAAGCTGGGTATCCCAACTAGCTCTATAGCTGTCTCTGTTCTGCCTGGTCTGCCCAAAGGCTTCCTTTGAACTAGCCACATTTCAGTACCATTGTTAACAACAGTATCATTATGTGACTTAGTGTGTCAATGCCAAGATAGTTTCCATATACCAGCCAGTATAAATACATGGATTCTAAAAATCTAACTACCAGTACAATTCAGCAGTGCATGTCAACTGAACATTATCCTAGCCTGAAATTTTATTGATAGAGGACAGAGGAAAACTTACACCAACTGGATGCTAAAAACTGGAAAGCATAGAGAATAATTCACACTTCTCAGAACCTTACAAGTAACCTAATCCAACCTGGGAGTTCTACAGGCAGATATGTACAGAATGAGAAGGTTTTTGCATAAAGTCATTGGGAACAAAATTGCATCTTCTCTTCTGATCCAGCTTTTTCTTAGGTTACCATATCTGTCTTTAATAAGCATGTCTGGAGCTAGAATCCGTAGGCTCCCATTCTAAATAGAGAAGGCTGAAAAGGGAAAGAAGGTTGAAAATCTGAAAAGCTAACAAACAGCAAGAAGCTGGAGGGATTCTTTCTTTTTTCTCTGACACTGAGCTTGCTGACAGAGAAAAACCAAGGGTGTGGAACTTGCTAGATAAGGACCCAAACATCCTTTGGGTTGCCAACATGAGCATCATTCTTTTTGTTGCCAGTGTCCTATTTACATTAAGTATCCACCATTTTCAAAACAATCCATACATCATGCAGACTCCAAAGGCAATGTTTGCACTGCTGTTCCTAAAGTTGCTTAAGGAAAAAGCAGTTCTGTTGCCCTAGATAGACAGGACTCTAGGATGCAGTTTGAAAAATTAAATGTTCAAGGCCTTCGGCGCTTCCAGTTCTATTTGGAAAAGGACACAGACCTGGTATTTGGAAAGCATTTGCTCTCCATTAAACTTACCGAACCTTGACAAACCAGAGAGGCCAAGAATTAGTCTGCCACTGGCCAAAGCTGGGCTTTCCAAAACCAATAACAATGAAAACAGTAACTTACTGCCATTTATATGCTTCCACACAGTTCTGTCAAATTTTAACCCAAAAAGACCTCACAGTCTGAAAAGCGCTTCAAGATTTATTATATAGAAAAAGAAGAAACTGTTTGACCAGAATCTCCTTGGTTGCAGTTTCTTGCTCAAAATTGCCCTCTTAGCCACAGAACAAAATGTGAATGTGTTCCCATCTCACCCTGACTCTCTGCTGGGGAAAGTTTACAAAAAGGACGTTCAAGGACTACAGAGGTAAATAATAATGGGGTCAGAACTGTTCTCCTGGCCAAAGGTCAATTCTTGGTATCCCAATCCCCTAAATGATTAACATAGTACAGAAACACCAGTCCAGTTTCTTTGGCTTTGACAGCATCTAATCTCTACTTATTTGCACAAACACAATTCAGTAGTATAAGTCTTTTTCTATTTTCCGGTCCAAGAAACAACCACTGTTGTGATGTTCAAAATATTTGATCTGCTTCAGTAATGAATGCCATCCACCAGTTTGCATGATTCTCTTTGGGAATGGAAAATGGAATTCAGATAGTCTGCAAACCAAGAAGAGAATTTCTCACTTCTATCTTGACATTTTCAACACTAATGGGCGTGGCCTACACTGCATGACAGTTCAAATCACGTGGCATTTGTTGAGTGTCAACAATTTTCTCCTCAATGCCAATGTTTACAGCATCAAGTCAAGCTATAATGATAGTTCCTTAAGTAAATGAATTCTCACAACAAAACTTGAAAGACTGTGTAAGTAACAACAGTCTCAACTATCAGCAGGTAATAAAGGCAGGCTGTTGAGGACAAAAGAATGACAGTCATCTGCTAACTTTGTTTAAGCCATTTCAGCCTCTAAATAACCCATCAAAGGTGCTCCAGGATTTGGCAAAGAGGAGCCTTCCACATTCCCTCTTTCTTGGGTATGTCAAGAAGGGAAACAAAGTAGAACAGAAACTGCCAAAAGCATATAGATGAAAGGAAAAGAAAAAAGTGGACAGTCACCCACTAAGTAATGGAGCTCCTTAGGCCAGGAATCACCTTGGCCAATCCTACCTTGGAGACTATAATTCTTCAAGGGAGGCTGCCAACTACATACTCAGTTACCCACAAATAACATCCTTTGAGTGGAAATCCCAGCTGTATACATTTTGCTTTCCTGCCAATGTTTCATTTTTTCCGAACTTTTTCTTCCCTCCATGTGGTTGCCCAGACCAATTCACGTACTTATTGGCATGTTATGAAACATGGAAACAATTAGAGACCGCATTCAGGGCACCAGAATGACTTGCTAGCGAATCAATGAACTCCGCAAAACTTGAGAAGATTTGGCAATACACGTGGAAACTGTGGGGTGAAACCCACGAACAGTATCTTATATCACACAGAACGTTCTACAGCAGTTTTACACTGATCTGTGTGGTTCAGAAAGCAGTCACACTTTACCTTCACAATCTCCAGCTCTTAGACTCACTTTCACTTTGTTTTTTTATATATCCCAAAGAAACTCAGGAAATATTTATCTTAATAATTTTCTTTTCAGGCTATGTAACTGAATGTATACAAATGAAAACAGTTTCACAAGATACTACTGCAAACAAGGGTAGCTGAGGATTCTCTCAAGGGCATAATTGAGGTAGACTGACAGCATTTGAAAAAAATCAAAGAACTTGAGTTTTCAAAGGAGCAATTTAAGTTCTTAACCAGACTCATCCTTGTCATTGGCTTCTTTAGCCATGCAAATGCTAAGAACTGTCGGTTATCTCGAAAGAGACAAAACTTCTAGCACTGTGGTTGACCCCAGCAGCCTTTTGTCTCCGAGCTCTTCTAACTCAGGGAAAATTACAAGGACTGCTGACAAACCTCAGGTCAGAAGGAGTGACGGAGACCCAGACAAAACAGCTTGAAAACATGAGCCTAGTTGTAAGGGGAGAATTCCCTAGCATCCTAAAACAGATGCTGGGCACATTGGCACATGCCTGCAATTCTAGAACTCTAGGAGGCTGAGGCAGGTGGATTATAAATTCAAGCCTAGTCTGGGCAACTTAGCAAAACCCTGTCTTAAAAAAGAAAAAGAAAAAATAATAAATGTGTGGGATCCAGTGTGGTGGTACATGTCTGTCATTCTAGCACTTTGGGAGACCAAAGTAGAAAGTTGAAATTTCAAGATCAGCATGGGCAATTTAGTGACTTGCCAAGAGCCTTTCTCAAAACAAACAAACAAACAAACAAACAAACAAAAAATAGAAAAGAAAATTTAAAAAGGGCTGGGTATGTAGCTCAATGTGAAGGTCTGGGTTCAATCCCCAGTACACCAAACAATCAGTCAATTGATTGATCAATTAGAAAGGGGAGTGGGGTGGGAATATAAAACTTAACCCAAAGGAAACAAGGTATCAAAAATATCTTTAGGGACAGTAGTTATTTCTCTATGTAAACTGTGTCTCCATAACTCATGACTCATATATATAATTTCTAGATATGGTTATAGTAACAGTAGCGGCCAAAATGTCATTTTGTTCTATTCGCAGACTGATTATGAAGTCTCCTGTGCCAGGATCTGCATTCCTGAGACTGTATCCTGGGGAACTCAAATACAAAAGAATCTCATGGTCTGAACTCCACTCTCTTCTTGACCAAAGCACATGTTATGGTTGATACATTGCGTCAACTTGAGAAGTTAAGAAGTTTAACTGACAGACTCAGCAGTGAGCCAGGGTTCTTACTTTGTAAATATCCTCATCCTATGCAAGGGAGGGAAGGAGATTTTCTGAGTGCTACACCCGCTCCGAAGGGGGGGTGGTGGTCCACGTACAATATAAGGGAGGAGAAGAGGTTTGCCCTTGCCTTTTTGCTCTAGCTGCTTTTTTTTTTTAAATCTTCATTTTTTTAATTTTAAAAAAGCAAAACAGAAAAAAAAGGTAGAAGTGAAAAAGAATTAAAAAAACAGTAAAAAATCAATACTAGTCAATATACTACATACTATTATCTTAGAAGTACTTGTTCAAGTTATGAAATCTAGGCATAAAGAAACAATCAAACTATGACAACACAAACTATTCTTTCTAATGAACTAACAGAGAATTAGTAGTATAGTTATGTCTTGCATACTTATACATACACACAGTTATATGTGTATATCTACAAACATATAATCTTTTCCTTTCTTCCATTTCTCCTTTCCCCATCCCAGCTGTTTTTAATTTTGAGCACTTTCTTTCCCTTTCCTTAATACAATATGTATTGCACATTTTGAATCTTTTGCTGGCTGCTACCTTGAAGTGTTGCCCCTGTGCCATGCCATCCTGCCTTGCAGCCAGCTGATTATGGACTGAAACTTCCAAAAACTGTAAGCAAAATAAACCTTTCCTTCCTTAATTTTGAGTGTCAGGTGTTTTGTCTCAGCCAGGAGAGAAGGTAACCAAGCAGTATGTGACCCTGGGAACAATGAGCAGAATTAATCATGCAAAGTGGCTCTGTGAGATGGATCAAGATTCACTGTCAACCACAGAAAAAAAATCCATTTCATTTGGGGGCTAAAACTGAATTATTTAGAGGCCAGCTTTAGGGGAAACTGACGTAATGGCACAGCCACCAATATTTTAACTGAATGGTAATAGTTGAGACTCATGGAGCCACCTTGCCACATCCCTCATTTCAGGCAATATCCACACGAATATTCCCATGTGTTCTCAAAAGCAGAAATGAGACACAGAGCGGGTAACACATGTGCCATCAAGCAGCTAGTCAGGGCTAGAGATGAGATCTGAACCAAGACATTGGGATGTAAAGTACTCCTACTTAGAACTCTGCTTGTTCCTGATGGAGCCTCCTCGTTCACAAGAGTGATCCCATGCAGTCCTGTATAATACCATGCTATCTTCTCTTTCCTTCCCTTCTCTTTTCCTCATGCCAAATCCACAGTCAACAGGAATTACTGTACACTTCTAGCTTACAGAAGTGTTAATGTGGGGAGGAATTTTATTTTGAAAAACACAGTCTTAATCTAAATAATGAAATTTCAGGTATTAGTCCTTGCAGAGATGATTTTATACTATGGTACCTGGACCACCTGCCTTTATGAGGGGGACTCCCGGAAGTTCCTAAATAGAACTAGGTTATTTCAAGTGTCTGCTTTGAAGCTGGCTGCTTGGAATTGACAATTCACTTGACTTCACAGGTCAGTCCTCAGAACCCATAATGTTTCTAAAATATGAAACTATGTATTTCAGTAACAACTAATCACTATTCCTAACATTGTTTTTACAGTGAAATTCAACCTAAATTCTTTGAGAATCCAGAATCACCTTCCTCTTTCTTCTTACTACTTTAGGTAAAAGAACAACTGGGCAGGAGAAGGGTCAGATACAAGGACATGAGGAGGAAGAGGTGACACGAGGCAGTAACACGTTGCTGAATCTGCCCATACATCTGGATACTTCTTCCCAGGTGTTCTAGATTGAAAACAAAGGGCTTTCAGGTGTTGGGGGTCAGGACTCACTTGTATGGTCACACTGATAATCACTGGGACTCCTCAATTGCTTACTGACTTATGCAGGTCATTGCAAGTTTAGGTACAGTTTGAACTAGCACAGAATAAAAATTATAAGATGGCATTTTAATTGGTGTCTTTAGGCCATTTAACACAGGAGAAAGGTAGCTTGCAAGAGCAAAGAGTAATTAATGAAGGGAGCGAACAAAGATTCATTTAGTAACTTCCAAATAAGTTCCTCCATCTGAGGGGTGGGGGCAAAGGGAGGCTGCAACAGAAAGATAAACTACAGGTATTTAAGTCACAATGCCTTCCGCCAAGAACTGCTCATTACCATCAGATCTTGCGGTGACAGTGGAGCCAGTTAGAGCTAACTTTATTATTAGAAGCAATTAGGGAGAAAAGGGGGCAGAATTGCATTTGGTTATTTCAAAACAAGTTTCTGTGCATAGTTTAATGAAGGCCTGCAGTGTCAAGATAAAATGTGTATTTTACTGAAAACAGCTTTGGCAAATGACTGCTTGTTACCAGCTGGTATCTCCAGGAAGAACAGACAGGGTAGGTTGGATTTACATGTGTGCTGTAATATAATAGTTTGGCTGTCTCAGCTTCAGAGGACTGTTACCAGGCAGTATGGCCTGATGGGTAAGCATGTGTATTCTGGAGCCAGAATGTCTGTCTTCAATTTCTATCTCTGACCTTGGCAAGAAAATGACCTTGGATGACCTTTTCCAGTTCGTTTGGGCAGTGGTTTATTCACATATACGGTAGAAATCATACCAGCTTTTATCTCGTAGGGCTTTAGGAATATGTCATTGCACTGAATGTATGTTAGACATACGTAATTATTAACTGCTATATAGAAGAATCATTTGGTTCAGAGGTTGCTCTTAAAGAGATTGCTTGCATATAGTGGTTATCCTAAGCGCATCAGTAAGGGACCTATTTATAACCTTTGATTGGGGTTTACATGTAAAGTTGGAGACAAATATTTGTTTTCAGAGTCATAGTCACTTGTATGTAAGTTCTTTTCAGACAACATTTTAAGATCTTGAAGAAATTTGGATGTTTTGAAATGATGTCATTGCTTTTAAGGTTTACTAGACCAGCTATGCACCATAACTTTTGATTTCTAACTTTAATAACAGTTGCAGTATTTTTAGTATGTTTCCATATATGACCTTTTCCTTTATTAATGCCCTGAGCACTTTTAACTCTTTCCGCTTATACACATCTGACCTAGGAAAGATGACGACGTTTGAGCTTAGAAGAACACTTAACGCTTTCTCACGTTAAGTAGGGCATCAGCTTTTGGCTCCTTCTAAGTATTCTCTGTAAGTGACTATGGCAAAAGAGACCTCTCACCTGATCTCACATGTCCCCACTTATCAGTGAGCATATATGCTGTCTTTTTCAGAGACCCCTTCATTAAAATCTCAGGTTGAAGATTTTCTTTGGATGGTTACAAAAGTTGCACACACAGTGGGGAATATGTCAGACTGCATACACATTATATTTTCATTTTCCAAATCAATAGCATTTAACTAATGTGTCATGCACCACAATATTGGACCCATAAGATGAATAAAACTACTTTCTTGGAGGTTAACAAGCAATGACTTGTTATTAAAATCTATTCGCTTTAGAGAAGTCTAAACTAGCAAAATGCCCTCTGTGTACTTATGTGCTTTCTCAGCCTTACGTTAAGCCATATCATTTTTCACGCTGCTCTGAATTAACTTATGCTAATTTGAATAATTTAAGAAAGAGCCTCTTTTATAGTATTTAGATCTTACCCTACAGACTGTGAGACACAAAATGCTGAAAATTCTAGGACTTATATATTGATGAGATTCTCCCAAAAGCCTATGGTTTCTTGTTCAATGTAAGTTTAGGAATAGTTTCAAGCTGATATTCATACTCTTAAATTGAATTGTACGTGTCCTGGAATGCTTCCCATTCCCCTTCAGCAATCTCGACATCCCAGCCTAGGAGAAATTGTAGTAAAGACCACCCAAATTTTAAAGAACAGTTTTGTTGGAGTTGTTGATGCTCATTCACAAATTAATATCTGTCAGGAAAAGTTAACCTTAGGGAAAGATTAGATTGTGAATAAAATAAAACATGCAACACAGAGACTGAGCGAAGACTGTGAAGTGGTGGCTACTGCCCCTTACCCTGGATCTTTCTTCTAGTTTTGTCATCATGACAACTGTGGCACTCCGTTGCTCCCATATCATTCTCCAAAAGTCCCCAAAAGTCTCGGGAAGAGATCCTTGTGTTGCAATATAGGCATTTTGTTTCCGATAGCCATCTATGTAGTTGGCATTCACATAATCACTTCCTGGGATTCCTGTAAAACAAGGAGTGTTATTGAACTAGGTGAGTGGAGCCCAGTGAGAAGATCCTGGATACAATCCAATGTCAGTGTGATATTATTGTCCCACATTACACTGGAGGAGGCACAATTTATTAAAGTTTGGGTTTTAAGTCAGATTAAAAACAGATCCTATTATGACCATCATATTTCTTTAAAAAATGCACTACTCAAAGTATCAAGTATTTATAACATGAAAAAATGGATCACAAAAGAAAGAGAAATGTAACAGATGGTCCACACAATGCCTTTTCTCTCACAGGTTCTCTGCTTTCTCTGATACACTAGTGAAAAATAGTTCATAAGGACAATAAATAATCTGGTCACAATCCTCCCTCATATTAATCCCCTCTTTCCAACAAAAATCTAAAAAGGGAAAGCATGCCTGAGTCTGAAAAAGAAATCTAAGGTGGATCCTATCAGAATAACAGTTTACTGCAGATGAACTATCAGGATTCATATCAATTCTTTGATCCTCACAACGTGAAGTAAATCCTGTTGTGACTCTTCACAAAAGTGGGAAGAGGAGAACAGAGGAAAAAGAGACTTGGTCAAGCTGACCACGATGGTGAAACTGGGATTACTCACAGGCAGTCTGTCTGCTGTGTCTTTGACATAACTTCTGGAGAGTGTTGCTTCTTGCTTTAAACCTCATGGGGCTAATGTAAGTAGCACAGAAATCTCTTAATTGACTGTCACACTTCTAATTTGGTCCTCACCAGTCTGTTCTAACTAGCGTAAGAATAAGTTTGAGATGTACACCAAAGCATGAGAACAAGTTTGAAATATTGTAACTTCTGCAAACCCAACAATGCGTTCCCTTTTACTTAAATAATAAAATCAAAACTCTTGATATTGCACACAAAACTCTGTACTTCTCTAGTCTCATCTCAATGGACACGAATCTCTAGACACTGACCTACTTTGGTTGTTAGAGAACACAACTCTCCCGCCCCAGTACCTCCTACAGCCTAGAACTCACCTCGTCTCCTCCTCATCCTAAAACACGCAGCATCCATAGAGTTCTTCCTGGAGCACAGTGTGCCCTCCGGATTCCCTTGAAACTCTTATTCCAGCTTAGAATTATATACTAGTTTTGGCTTAACTTGACTATTGTCTTTTTTGATCATCATACTACGTGCTTTTACTTACCTTTGCTACCACTCAGAACAAAAAGGAGTAATTTGCCCAGTTAGAACATTCAGTAAATAGCAGAGCTATATTTTACTGGAGATTAGTAACATAATTCCTGATAGCTAAATTTTGGAAGCCTATATGTTCATCGACAGATGAATGGATAAAGAAAATGTGGTAGTTATGTACAATGGAGTACTACTCTGTGATAAAGGAAGATAAATTTGAGTTATTCGCAGGAAAATAGATGCACCTTGAGACCATAATGTTAAGTGAGATAAATCAGACACACAAGCTTAAATATCCATTGGGTTCTCTTATATGAGAAGCCCAAATTATAAATAAAGAACAAAATAAAAGATTATAGCAAGCAAGGAGGTAGTTTGTTCAAATGGGAAGGGGATCAAGAGATGGAGGGAGATGGTGGAGAAAAAGGAGGGAAAGTAGATGAAACAGACTCACACTGTGTTATGTACCTGTACGAACTCTGCACAAGGAATGTAACCATTATGCAATACATACGTGTACTAATTGAAAAAACTGAATGAAATACCTAATTTTTTTCAGCACAATACCTTTAAGAGGGAGACAGTAAAATCTGAGCTTCTTTCAAGAGTGAGTGAGTGTGACGAAGTAAATCAAAGCTGCCCCATATGAGAAAGTGAAACATAGTATAGCAGCAAAGGAAAAGCTAAGGGGTGGGGATTTGCACTACCTGAAAACATCAGCAGACAGGTTTAGATTTACTCTGAGTCCCAAATTTTCAATTTGGAAAGATATAACTATAGAGAGAGGAGCTTTATCTCTAATACAATGAAGCATTTTCAAATAATCTAAATAAAAAGGAACAAGTCTCCAAGATGGTAATAAGTTGCCTATCTTTGGGATTGAAGACGTACTGCAGGGATATCAGTGTGTTATGGAATGAAGCACTAGAGCTCATCCACAATCCTTCCAGCTCTGGGAAAATACCGTGTCCTGAAATTATGGAAAAATAATTTTTCCTTTATAACGAAACATATGTGCCCAAGCTAAAAAAAATTGTGATATTTCGCTGATTGCCACTTGCAATTACTTTGACTACTTTTCGGATTCTAGTTGTAAAACTGATATTCTCAAGAAAACTAATGCAAGTCAGATGGAAAGAACAGTGCTCCAAGATGAACACATGGAAACGGGATACCACCAGCATTAGCTGAAAAGCTTTCGGGGCGAAAACTGAAATGCACAGTTGGTCGTAGCATTATTCATCTATTATAGCTACTCAAGAAGCAGTTGGGGTTCTGGCAGCTCTTTGTTGATAAAGATCTTATTCCTCCTCTATACCAAATTACTGTAGAATCAAAAGACAGTTTAAATACGATCCTTTGGTTACAGCCACTGGGAAGTGTACACCTCTCACATGTCCACAGGATTTGGTTCTGGGCCAAGAATGAGTATGTTTTATAACACAGGAAAAGTCTACTTTCAATATTTTAATTTACCAGTTAACAACATTAAAGAAAAGATAAAAAGAATGCTGGCTAAGGACTTCACTCAGCTGCTAATATATGAGAAACTTAAAAAAAAAACCTCAGAATAGAGAAATCTGGATAAAATGACTTGGAAAATGCATCAACAGGGCACTGTGCCAGTTCTTCCCTTATCAAGTATAACAAATACGACTAAAGTAAATGCATCTGGGGACATGGAGGTGATATGACTGAGAATTATCCTAAAGGAAGGAAAGAGATACATCCAATACTCTTTGCATAATTTTTATCTGTGATTATATAATAAATTTTTTAAAATATAGAACTCAAGTTTGAATAATTAAATTTTTAAGGGGGGGATGGGTTGGTATTGAAAAATGATTATACTTCACAGGGCTAAGAATACTTTTCAGGGATAAGAATATGACTTAGCACCTGGGATCAACCCTGTATTATCAAATGCTTTGAGAATGTGGACTTGAGATTTTGAAAGGAAGAAAACTGAAAACAAAAAGTCAAAACTCAATGAATTAAATATTAAGCTAATGTCTACATACTGAAACAATGCTAATATTGCTCTTCCATTTAAACACTTGTCCATAAGTAGATAACACCTAACATGAGAATCTCCTTCCATTAAATTCCTTTGCTCACACTGGTAGAAAGATCCTTCAGGCAAGTTTTCTCTTCTAGTGCTTTGCAATGCAGAGATATGAGAGACCATTATGTTCTCTAGAAACTCTATGATCTACTGACCCTCGTATCTGCATAATCCAACATAATAAGTTATGCAGAAAGATGAATGAGAGAAGGTTTTTGAAAGAGTGGTGGCTTGTTTTTCTAAAAACATTAACCTCAGATTGGAAGTGAAATTTAAACACCAGTCTGTTTCAAACAGTTGAGACCCTGGTTTTCAATATAACATATTTAGAAAGAGCTTTCAACCAACCCTGCAAAAATACACAATATGCTGTGTTTCCAAGTGCTTCGGTGCCATGAAATGCTTCCTTAGCAACTCTTGATTAGGACACTTTTGCTGGGAGGCTGCATCTCCAAAATTCTTTCATTTGGGGGGGGGGTGTGACACCTAATTAAACACACTTGTTTATTTAATTTTCAATTCCCTATCCTATCTGGAAAATGATTTGCATCTGCTAATGCAACAGTAATTAGAATTCACTACTAATCCAAGAGAAGTGTATGAGAATTAATTGAATGGCTCTGGGGCTCTAATGGATGGAACTCTAACTTAAAATACAGGAACAAAGTAATACAAAATTATAATACATTAGCTGATTGCTTATGTTTCTTGGAGTCAAGGAGAACTTTCAATGTTCTAGTGACAGTGCTGGCCTTGGGTTTTCATTGCCTTTGTCATTTGTTATCAATATGGGGAAGAGTTATTAAAGAATAGAAACATGATGAAGATGTTTGGCTTCCACTAATCATAGGTGCAATCTTAGGAGACACTGGACCTGCTATGGGAACTGTCCCTTGGAACCACTTGTCTTAATATCATTGTTCAAGAAAGAGTACCTTTGATCTAAAGACCTCATCTTTCCTAACTTTGCTGCATAGACAAAAATTAGTAGGCTTTCATGATTTCTCATGTATTGTTGCAGGTTGTATTTTTCAATTAACCACAGTTATATAAACAATTACAACATCATAAATAATTATTCTAGTTTTACAGCACGAAACCTAAGGCTAAACTCTAACTGTGTACTATACCCATATGACTCTTTGGTATCTCATCAGTTAATGGGCTGTTATTTCTTGTGGTACTTAAAAACATTACTTATATGATTGAGGCAGAGTCTGTGTTTTGGACTAATTATATCTAGAAGTGTAAAACCCAATCCTTTAAAATTAACAAAGGTTGTGATGAAGTGAACAATCGGTAGACCAGTGCTTCTGTCATGCTTGTATAACACGAGCCAAAAGTAAACATCCATTCAAGCAGAATCAGGCAAATTTTAGACTCTCATTTTATTTGCTGGCAATTGCTAGTTAGTTTTTGGTGGGAAAATAAGCCTCAGCTTATGATTAACTGGAGACTCAATCATTTCCCCTAATGGCCTGTACAATTTTAGAAACTATACCATGAGTTCAAGTGGAAGGACAATACTCTTTTGCTTCATCTAAGTGTGATAATGAGAGCGCAAGGCTTTGTGACATTGTTCCTGCATATGTTTGAATATTAAAATAAGGAGGGAGAGATCTTTGGAAAGATGAAGGTATTCTGTTTAGGAGCATATTTGTGATAACAATTATTGAGGAATGCTTAATTTTTAAAAGGATGCTGCAATGTGAAAGAATGAATTATCTGAACTGTTTTGGCATGGGGCGGAGGTTAAAAAAGGGTTTTGTTCTATTAATTTGTGGAGAACAAAAGGGGTCATCTAGCTTTCTTAAAAATAACAGTGACAAAATAAAACCCACTCAATTTTTCTGTGGACTAAATTATTTGTGTCAGCAGGTAATTTGACTAGGAAAGACTTCTCTTGTTTAAAGAGTATTTGTAATTATAAGAAGTTTATAAGCAATCCTTCCAACTTGATATTAGGTGAAAAAGCAGGACCCAAAATAGTGCATTAATTATTTTGTCAATGTGAAATTAAGTAATCATAAGAGGAACATTCGTGTTTTTGTATTACAACATGTACCGAGAGTTTAGAGAGTAGGGAGAACAGTAAGCACTTGCTAAGAATTTAGAGAAATCGACCACAAAACAAGGAACCCTGTCCAGGGCCACTAGTATTCTGCTCTTTGACATTTGGTCACTTATTCAGCTTGTCCAGGCCTATGATTTCTTATCTGTTAAACAAGGCATGTTGGACAAATTGATTTCCTCAAGTCCTTTTGAGTTCTGAAATAAGATGACCCTCTATGGTATTCTTAACCTTCTTGAGCTAGGAAATCTCTGCAAAGATATTTTAAGGAGAACAAAAGCTTTCAACCGCTCAGATTAGGTAGGAACACACTCTGATGTTCTTTCAAACTGATTTCTATCGCTCTCTCCTCTGGTGCGCTGAGAGATTTTTCACAGAGACTGATACTTCAAATCTTGATTGGAACCTGGTGGGGTGAAAACTAAACAACATGGGAAAAAAAAAAAGAGGAAATGGTGGTACAAAAAGGTCTGTTTGAGGAGAGCAGCTCTCCTTGAAGTTCGGGAGCTGGGAATGAGTAAGAGCCAGCCTTGTAGGAAGGCAGAATCTATGATACAATGGACAAATGGCTGGTGCACCGCAGAGGTATCGGGAGGAACGCGCCACAGAGGGCTTACCGAGCTCCATCAAACTAAGGTATTATGTTTATTTCCTCTAAGATTACAAAGTCTTTAATGAAGTGAGGCTTGTGACAAACACTTTTTGATACTCCAGTTTACTCTCTGTTGTAAAACAGATCCACTCAAGACCCAACACCACACAAATGTTACCTTTTATTAAATTGTGCCCCTTTCTTCACACACACACACACACACACACACACCCCACACAACAATCAATTGCTTTCTAAGATCTACATTGAATTTTCTGTCATTCATTATGCAAAAAAACCTACCTTCCTGACACCAGATAAATTAGAAATTAGAACACAGAAAAAAATTTAATAATAATTTCTGAATAAATTTGTTTATTTAATTCCCAAAGACACAGATCTTTTTTTCTCCTTCCCTTGGACCATAACTGCCACCCATGTCTGCATCAGAATTGGGAAAATGAAGGATTTCATGTCTAACATACTAGAGAAAATAAACTTTTCTTATGAAGACACAGGGTCCCCTGCTATAACTGATATTTTGGAAAATTTCCTTTATGTCTCCATGGAACATACAATAATTTTTTCAGAAGTATGCCTTGCTCTGTGGGGATGCAACTTAGCACCACAGTGAGCTAATGGGACAGTGAACGCAAGTTGCACTTTTTCATTATTCTCTGCCTTCCTTTGATATATTACACCCCTGCTCTGTGAGGGGCCTGTGGTTGGAGGATCAGTATAGAAGAGAAAATGCGTGAGTGAAAGTCTGAATATATAGCAAGATCGGACACACATGTCGGAGAGTCATGAGTATTTATGACAGAAAGAACTCATTTCTCATTAGGAAGTATTTTGCCCTAAAATAAAACAAAACCTGGGCCATTACAGTAAACCTCACAGCCACTCACAGAACTGTAGCACACTTAGTTTAAATTATTATTAGTAAAAATAAAATTATTATAAGACTTCATCTAGCAATGAGATACAATCAAACATTGGCTATGCCTGTAGGAGCTATGTTAAAGGAAACACTCAGATCCTCAGTCTCTGATCATAAATATATTAACATTACCATCAGACCACCCTTAGGCAAACACTCTGTGACACTCAATTGAGTCAACGCATTTGGAATTTCTAAAATGCTATGTAGGTATTACTATTATTGTGACTAATATAATAAGTAGAAATAAAATAAGCTCTCTTCCTAGGTAGTGATGAAAAGTACTTCCAGATCTTGAAGAATCCTTTCCAGCTTCCATATTTCAAAAGAAAGAATTAACAGAGCAGACGAAATTATTTTCCAACTTCCTAGTAATGTACGGCCTGTATCTGTGTTATTATAGCAGAGTGATACCAACATGATAGAAGTTTTTCTATTGCCTCGGAGTAATGAAGCAGTGATTCATTAGAGTAATATACATAGATGTACTATAAATATGAAAAAAAAATCCAATGACTGAACTAAAGACAATACTGACAAAAAATACTCATTCCTAGAGCTTTATAATTTACTTTTGATTAGATTCTAGAGAAAAACAGTGAATAGAAAACCAATACAAGCAGCCATTTCTTAAAAATACCTTTTTTCTTTTTTGGGTTGTAAACTAAAGTAATAGCTGGGAAATAACAAATTCCCACATCACTTGTTTGACATCCAAATAGCACTAATTAGATAGTTGCTACAAAAAATGCAATAATCCTATGAAATTGTTCCAGACTTGTTATGGTTGATACATTGTGTCAACTTGAGAAATGTAGAAATTTAACTAAGAAACTCAGCAGGGAGCCAGGATCTTTATTTTGTAAATATCCTCAGCCTATGCAAGAGGAGGGCACAGAGGTGGTTTCAGTGCTACACAGCACTGGTGTGTGTGTGTGAGGGGGGCGGGTAGCCTGCTTACAATATAAGGGAGGAGAAGAAGCTTGTTCTCCCCCTTTTTTTCTGGCTGCTTTTGCTGGCTGCTGCCGTGAAGTGTTGCCCTGGTGCCATGCCACCCTGCCTTAGGGTCAACTGATTATGGACTGAAAGCTCCACAAACAGTGAGCTAAATAAACCTTTCCTTCCTTCATTTTGGGTGTCAGGTATTTTGTCCCAGCAATGAGAGAAAAGTAACCAAGAGTTCCAAAGCTAAATCTCACCTAGCTTGTTACTTAATAAAAACTAACCTATAAGAGTATGTCTGTTCACTGTTCTTCAGAGAGATGCTTTCACGTATTGAAAAATTGATTGACATGCAATAAGTCTATAACCAATTCTCCAAGATGAAGGTAATTGTTATGTACTGTATTGCAAGTCTATACCAAGAAAAAAAAACTTGAAATAAAAGAATTAAACAATGTCAAAATTATAAACAATTACCTTGAAAAGTGAAAGACTGAAAACCCTAAAGGAACTGTACTATCTATGTAAATCAGTGACTAATATTCTGAACAATGTGAGGAAAATGAATTTAACCAAAAATTGGACGGGATTTACAAAAGTGTTTTTTTTTTTTTTTTAATGGGGTATATGTTCTAGCAAATGTTCTTCAGCCCTTGAAATAGAATGTCAAGAGCAAAATATAACAAATACCAGGTGCCCACAAACCATTCAGTAGTGACTATGAAAAGGGGAGATAATAAGGGAAAGAGATCATATTTATTGAAGCAATGTGGGAAAGAACACATGACAACTACAAAGGAATTCTTTACTGAGTTGAATAATTTTACTGCTTTGTTGTCAAAGCTTCACATGGAACATTTATATTCACTATAATTAACATTCTACAGAAAACTGTTGGTTAGACCATATTAAATTTTTTTTATACTGTTTCTTTAGGGAGGGGGAGTGCTTTGGTTTTTACTTATTAAAACTGTATCTGGCTACTAGAGATGACCTAAAGAAAAAAAAGATAAAGATATTTCACAGTATGGGCATGATGTGAAATTGGAGAAGATGTTAACATGTGCTGACAGCTGTTTTAAATGAATTGGTAGAGACTTACTGTGCTGTGCAGAAGAGAGATGAAGACACGCCTGAATCGTAGGGCACTACCACAGCAGTAAGTGCTGAGTCAACGTTACAGACGGTTATCAGTAGCTGCCGTTCTTTTTTTTTTTTTTTTTAATTACATTTATCTTAGGGATGGTGATTTCCCATGAGCAGCTTTCTCATTTTAAGGTGCCAAATTGCCCATCTCAAAAATAATCAAGTTGTTGTAACATCATCTATAATATTTACACTTGGATTTTTTCAATTGCTCCTATTATGCAAATCTAACAGCAGATGATATATTTTGAATTTCCATTTAAAAGAATACATTCTTCTCCCTGTTGAAATTTGTAATGCTATTATGGGCCTGGTTTCCATTTATCAAGCACTAATATTTTCTTTTGCTTCACCGAGTACTCCAAATGCATGCAGCTTTTTCATTTGGATATGGTTAATTTTTCCATAGATCATATACAAATGAAAGTCTCTGAGGATAAAAGGACCCAGTTGCAATAGTAATAAAATTCATAATACCAATGATAATCTTAATAATTCCTAATACTTATTAGGCATTTTCTTGATGCCAGACACTCTTCTGAGGGTTTTACACACAGTAATTCACTTAATCCTCCTACTACTTCAAGGAGGTAGTTATTGTGACTTTTAATAAAATTATTATAAGGAGGAAACCAAGGCACAGAAACTTGTCTGAGAAAGCTCTTCTGAAGCAAGAAGAGCCTAGGACTGTTTAATAGCAAAGAAGTTCTTTAGAAGCATATGGGGTCTTTTAAGAAGGTATGCATCAAAGAGATGTCATGAATAAATATATTTACATTTAAAACTTCAAACATATGCTCCATCCAATAAGAAAAATTAAAGCAGACTACTATGGTCTAAAAGCGTCTCCTTGAATTTGTATGTTGAAACATAATTGCCACTGTGGTAGCACTGAGTGGTGGGAACTTCAGCAAGTGATTGCATCATAAAGGGAGAGAGTCTGTGTGGAATTAGGGTCCTTTAGTAAAACAAAAAGTTGAAGCACTGGATTTGCCATTCCTTTACCAACCTACACAGCCCTTGGGAACACAGCCTTTTTTCTCTCTGGAGGATGAATCACCAAGGCGCCATTTTGGAGGCAGAGACCAGGGGCTTACCAAATGTTAAATCATCTAGCACTTTGGTCTTAAGAATTTCCAGATTTCAGAAATGTGAAATAAATTTCTGTTGTTTATACATTGCTCAGTCTATGATGGTTTATGATAGCAATCCATATTTTATAAGGCATTTTTTTTAAATCACACTAATAAGTACCAGTATTAAGAACCGTATATAATATGTAATACTTTATTCTTTGTTACTTATCACTCTTTCATAGATGAAACCTTTTTGGTGAAATAATTACTGTTAATTATATTAAAAAAAATAACATGTGGAGGTCATGTGGCCCTTTAAACTGGGACTTTGTTTCCAATCTCCTATCTTCTTATTCAGTGTTCTTCCAATGTACCTTCCAAAGTTAACACATACTAAGCAACAACAACAACAACAACAAAACACCTGAAAAGCATTTATGTGTCATTTATTCTTCGAAAAAAATTTACAGTGGTATTTCCATTCATGAATTTAATTTATTCCGCGATTCTAGTCATGAACCAAATTAGTGGGGAACCAAATCAAACTTCCCCATATGGTTCACTGTCACTGGATGTGGAGTTTGTGAACAGAAGCAAAATTTTGCCTAATGCTTCTGTTCACAAACTGAATTGTTTGTGAGAAACAGCATTTGTGGACCAAGTTATTACTGTACTTTGGGGTTGAAAAACACCTAAAAAATCTCCAGTTCCCAGATTCAATTATAAATATTTCTAAATGTGTATTTTGAAATTCCTAGGAAGTCATTCTAGCTAAAAAGGACTGATTTTGAATTAGGTATGACACACCTATATGTCAATGCCAACATGATTTCAAAAGCAGCTGCAAGCCAGGGGTTCTTCTGGGAGAAAACAGTAGCCTTGAACCCAACTGATATAGATTACTAGCATTTTGATTCCATCACAAACTGGCTATCAATCCTGAAAATGTTACTTGACTTTTTTAATGTTCTAGTATTCTCACTTATAAATTTAGAGAATAGTACCTAGCTTTTGAGGTTGTTTTGCACAGTAAAGGTAATACATATAAAATCTGTTATAGGGTGCACAGCATATAAAATATACACAGATAATCATGCCTATTATAATTGTACCTTCATTGTTGAAGTGTAAAGTAGCATTTTAATTTGGCTTTGTATTTAGATGGGCAAAAACTTTTTAAGAATCCACAACAATATGTTTTTTTAATGAAATGTTAATTATAACCCTATTAATAAAGTATAGCACTGTTAGCAGTAATTAATTTTAGAATAAAAACGTTTTTTATCCCAGACTGCAATGATTAATTTTAATTAGTTATAAAGCATTATGATAAATAACCTGCTGCTAATTAATATTCTTGGGTTTACAAGACATTGAAGATACAAAAAATGCAACCAAGGTATGTACATAACCTATAGAAATAAATATAAATACACTTGACTATATTTGTGGTGCTATAGCTTTGATGTATTTGGATAACTGACAAGTCTCCATACTATGCTGCTGTTTCAGATCAGTTAGAATATAGACTAGAAAATGAAACTCAAATTATAGTGCTCATACTGTCCATAAGTTTACTGCCCAAAGAAAAAATGGATTTTTAGGCAAAAAGATAAGGCTGGGTATTTGGATTTTCACTAAGTGACTTAAGGACCGACACACCCTCTATCTTCAGGAGAGCATCCTTAGAGATGTGGGCCAGTGGGAGCCCTTGTAGAGGAATAAGAAAAGCTGGATTCCAATGTGAGCTACAGGTTAGATACTGTTATTTGTATGGGAGGCAGTTCAGAGCCAATTCTCTGTGTGAGTTTCAGTTTTCTCATCTCTAATATCTATTAAATATTAAGTATCTTACTTAGAAATCAAATAAAACATTTATACTAGCATTTCATGTGATGGTTATACAGAGTAAATACAATAACTGACATCAAAAGTACATAAAGGTAACTCTTAAAAGACAGAAAAGAAAGAGGTTATAATTTAGAAAGTTAATACTCAGAGAAGTCAGGGTTACCTAGCTATTTAGGGGTTGAACTGTGCCCCAAACTTGATTTTCCTTGTTTTTCATCTTTTCATTTGTACAATTCTCTTTTCCTGCTTTAATAAAAGTATACTTTCTTGAAGGGCAATTAGTATAGAAGAGGAAATGGTTAGGGCAGAGGGAGAAGGGAGGGTAAAGAAGGGTTAAAGATGTGGGTGAATTCAAATAATTATATAAACATGAATGAAAATGCTGCAGTAAAACCCATTATTCTATATGATTCATATGAAATAAAATACACATGAAAAAGTATATTTTCTGAACATTTTGCGTAAGAATAAGCATAATATTATGCACTGCGTGATCAAAGTGGTGAATGCTTAAATTTTTAAAAATTATTACAAAGACATTGCCATTAACTGCCCTCAAAATATTCCCTCTCACTCGAATCCACTTATCCCATCATTCCTGCCACTTTCTGAAGTAGTTGTAGAAGTCCCCTTTCACAACTGTCTTAAAACGTATGATTAAAAAAAAGGTATGATAAAAAATACAGTGTATGTTGCTGAAGGCTAATAAAAATATCGTGTGTCTTTGCCGACCTTATTCATGGGACATGGCTCTGTGCGACTTCTGGCTCTTCCCCAAAACCAAATGATCATGAGAAAGGTAAACACCTTGAATCAGTTCAGGACATCAAGGCAGTCAGGATGGCACCAACTAAAGATACTCATGCGTTATGGCTTGTATCTAGATGTCCCTGCAAAGCCTCCTGCGCTCACGGGTGGGGCTTTTCAGAGCTGGCTGGATCTAGGGTGTGTGATACTGGGATTAAGGGTGTGTGGCATTAAAGGAGTCCACTGATTGGAATTAGCATAGTTCTGGGTGGCACCACCCAACAGCTGGTAGCCTAGATAGGATAAAAAGGAAAGGCAGGCTGCCTGCTTGCTGTCTCCTGCCTGCTGTCCCGTGTACTGTTTCTCCTCTGGGGTGCCCCTCTTCCATACTGCCCTGCCTTGGAGCCAGCCGACTATGGACTGAAACCTGCCATACACTATGAGCTGAAATATAACTGTCCTTTAATTTGTGGGCTTTTATTATTTTGTCCCAACAATGAGAAAAGTAACTAAGACACTCGTGGGGGAAAAAAAAAAAAACCTTCCAGAAATGCATTAGAAAGTGGCACGAATGAGGAGATAAGTATGTTTGAAGCTAAGTGGCACATTGTTTTAGGGGGTCAATGGTAATGTGTCTTTTACTGCATACTTTTTTAAAAAATTTAAACACATGGCACTTTTTAATCAGACCTCATATAATGTATTTATACACATACAAATATTAGCTTCCATTTGGTCTTTATTTGAAAACATTTATCTTAAATTATTTAAATAACTCGCTCAGCAATTATTATTTTCTCTTAGGAACTGCTTAAACTAACAGTGTTCCAACAGGGATTAGATTTGTCAAAAATTCATTTGTGTTTCTATACTGATTACCTTATAATTCAACAATCTGAAGGATCTTTTGTGCTTGGAACTCTCTTGAATTTTGCGTTTTTCTCAGCATAAATAAAATGAGTGTGATTTGGAAACATGCCATGAAGTGAAGTATCACTATTTTCTAGAAGCTCAATAAGCACACTGGCGTCCATAGACAATTCCTAATTCCTTTTTATTTTTCCCTCTGTCATCTTCACAAAGGAAATAGGGTAAAAGTTGTTTGCACATTTTAAATTGTGCATGAAAGCACTTAACATTTGAATATGATAAAACTCTCTAGCCCTGTGCTATCGAAGCTTCCTGTATAGGAGGCTCCTCAGTGAGTGGGCGCCACGTTCCACTTCCCGGCATTCTCTGTACAGTGATTGAGATGTAGCATGACTGACAGCTGCCTTCCATACCTGGCTAGGCATTCGACTAAGATTAAACGCTGTTCATGATTGTAATCTAGATTAAAGCTCTCTGGGTAGCCCATGAACTTCGATTAAATGCTTCTAACTTTTGCATAACACATAAAATTGAAAGGCTTTTGGTTTCTAGGTCAGTTCTAGATTTAGAGCGTATTTGTAGGCACAGAGTTATAACAGGCAGGTTTTAGCTTGATTAAAGTGCTTTCCCTTTTATCGTGTCAAAATATCACACAAATAAAATGATCATGTTCCCAACTATCAACAAGGAGGTTACTTTTTGGTCCCTCAATATACTTTACTGTTGAGAAGTTAAAAATAACAAGTTAAAGAAAATAATGACAAAGTGGCAAAAGTACAGCTGTACCTTTGTTCACAAACTTAATTTGTTCTCAATTTCGGAAAAGATGGCCACATTTGTGTGTGTGTTGGAAAGATGGTCATGGTTGTGTTTGTCACCTGACGCAGAGTTTGCAAACAAAGACAAAATTTTGCCAAATATCTCTGTGAACCAAATTGTTTGCAAACAGAAGCATTCATGAGCTGAGGTACCACTGTACAAAGTGGTAGTACTGAATGATCAAATTTTGAGTGGAAACAACACTACACTGTAGCAAAGGCAGGCTGATAAATTCTTCAAGAAAGATTATGCCAAATAGAGTCTCATCTTACATTCATTTATTTTATTTCTTTTTTCCATTTATTTTATTTTTGCAATCTGCCTTACTTTGCAAATAAAAATATTTCTCTTCTTTTTTATTTGGATTTATTATCTAGAGTCTTGGATCAAGAAATTGCTAGTATCTTACATGTTGAAATTGAAAATATAAACTGTAAAGCTTATATTCTAACCATGCAAATATATTAATTACAGTTTCTAAACAAGATTAAAAATAAGAAATTATCTAACACTATCCCATCTAAATGCATATTGGTAAAATCTGATGATCTTAATTTCTTTAGTGTGAAAGTAGGTTAACCCTTAAACACCTAGTATTTTTTTGGTCACCTCAAAAAGGATCGTAACACTGTTCATTGTCAAAGTAAATTGATTGTGAGGATTTTTATACAGTATATCTAAACCATATAATACCATTTTGAGCTTGCTCAAATGCTGAAAGTTATTTCTTATTCTCCCAAATCTGGAATGCAGTATATTGCTGCCTTTTCTGCTTGCTAGGAAAGCTTTTAAGTAGTGTTCCAAATTTTGAATTAATTTTGGACACTATGAAGTCAAACAGGATTTGGTTAGACAGATAAAGTGGTGGCCAGCATCAAATTTGGAAGCACAGAAGGGGGAAATGTACTTGAACAGTTACAGATAAAAATGTTGGAACCATGAAGTCTTACAAAGAGTTGGGTTTGAAGCTAGCTTTATTTAATGTTTTACAAAGCATCTGCAAGAGGATGAAGAGTGATGCTTCAGGTATGAAAAACCTGCAGAGCTTCCCTGCACACCAGTAAAGAGAAACATGTTATATGAGAGCCAGTAGCTCAGGCTGGCCACTCCTATACAGGGAAGGATTTAAGTGGCACTGTAAGTTATTTTCTAAAGACTTTTCAATCCAGTGTGCTACTACAGCTCAAAAAATTAACAAAATATGCAGTGCTAAGGATGACTCCTAGATGTTTTAATATGGCGCATGAAAGGGATTATTGGAGTGATGTAAGTAGAAACTGCCTTTCTTATGCATCCTGAAGGGAAATCATGTAGGTCTGAGAGTAACCTTCATCCATCATTTCCTCTAGAATACAGTCTTTGCTACCACTGTGAGATGGAATACTTACCAGGGCACACATTAGATATACGGAACATTTCCAATGTGCTTAATTTACATTAATCACCATATCATCAATCTTAATCTTTAGGCTCTTCCCAGTAGGTATACAAATTTATTTACAAAGAAATAATCTCTATACCTTTTAAACAAAGTTTATGTATGCTTTTCTGACAATTACTAGTTCAGGCACAACCATCAACAACGATTAATAAACGGGGCAATGCCAGTTTCCTTTCCATCTAAGAGCATCAATTACATAATCGAGTCTTCCATCTAAGCAAGAAGGTAACGAGCAACGCTTTTGTGTCCTATGCTATCAATGATGTTATGCTGCTGCTTACAATATATCTGTGTGAGAAAGAAAGAATAAATTGATTCTTTGGTACCTAGTTTCATAGTTGGTTAATATCCCAGGTAAAAGTAAATTCTCGTGTAAGTACATAACACCGAGAAACTTAGAATAAAACCTTTATTTCCTTACCTTCTATTGCTGACAGGAGAACTCGAGAATGATCATAGGCAATTACATTTGCATATCTGTTCTTTGGTTTGTTTACTTCCAAGTTTGAATGTTCCCATGTGAACTGCTGGCCAGGGTCAATTGACTTTAAAAGAAAAACAGCACACAAAATCAATACTGAATAACACAGAATTATAGGTATTTATCACAGTAACAAACACGATTTAAAAAGAAAATTCTGAAGCCACACTCCATCAAGATGATTCTAGCTGTGAAGGTGAACACTAATATAAACAGTATAGCACAAAATGATTAATCATAGCAAGAACCAGTGATAGTCACCAACATTGATCCAATGAAAAAAATCAATGGGGATGTTCTGTTAATTTTGGAAAGGCAGGTTTTCATACTTTTCTATTTTCCTCTCTGTTGCTACAGCTTGTAAGTTTGTGTGGTTCAATATTCCTTCTGGTTCTGTGAGCATTGTTTTATTTTGATTTTTCTTCCTATTGGTTACTATCTAGACCTGAGGCCAGTCTTTAGGTGGAGTGTTCTTTCAGCAGCTGCACTGGGAACAAACAGGCTACCCTGTGGTTTTTTCACCTGCATGCTCATGACTGATGACAACTTTAGGATTTGTCTGTCTCTTCATAACACACTATGGCCAGCATCACAGGTAGCTATACAATTCTGCTAATAATAACAGTAAGAAAAACAAGTCAAATAATTATTTATTCAAAATGCTAATTTCTAATCCATGGCAAATAGAGTAACTATTTTTCTACATACCATTATATTTTTCCACTTATTATTGTGTTATCATTATGTTTAAGTTGCTTTTTATTGCTTATTATAATCTTAGTTTTTATTTTTCATCTTTCTTTGATATCAGAATGCAGCCAAAATTAATATCAGAATGTCAAATATTACAGATATACAATATGCATTTTTATAGTTAAATTAAACTATTGTTTCAAGATCACATTCAGCACTGATTACAAAACTCTAGATGACCTGCTAATTTCCAGCAATGGCACAGAAATCAAAACACCTTTCCTTTCATCACAGGAAATTGACACCTTCTTAAGATTTTTAATTTCATGGTACATGAGGACATGAGCTGAATAAGAGCATAAACATGATTTTAAATGCTTAAAATGAAAATTTCAATAATAATAAAATAAGTATAGTTCAGTGTAAAAACTTTTTGAAAAGTTGATATAATATTTAAGTTATTTTTGATGCAGGATATTTTAAATGTTTCTATGTGTTTATATAGAATTTGAAGGTAAAACACACAAAACAGCTATCATGTGTATGTAAAAATACATACATCCTGGTAAAAGGCATGCAGTTCAGGACAACATAAAAGTCATAGGCATAAAAAGCCAAGTCTGTTAATAGTCTTGAATAGCCTCCAAACACACTATTTTCAGCAATACTTAAGAAGGAATAGAAACTTTTTCATGTCTTCGCTTGTATTAATTCTGTATTTACAAAGAGTCATTGACTAGTACTCAGTAAAATAATTATCCATGACTTTAAAGTCTAAAGAAAAATGTTACTAAGGATTTTCAAATTCATTCTAGGGAAATATATATCATCTGCCTGGAAAACATAATCCTCTCCAAGTATTCCATGGTCTAAAGGAATTGAAGGAAGAATTCAGTTGTCTGGGAGGAAGCATTCAACTCGATCTTGAACCTTGTTCACATAGAACAGTTCCATTCATTCAACTCCCTTAAAAATATCACAAATTGCTTCCCAACCCACTGGTAATCCCTAAATCCAGAATTTCAGTATCTATTGTCTAACTGAAATCCCGTCTCTTATCTATTACTCCAACCTATTCTTTACACTACTGCCAAAGTTGTTTTCTGAAGGGCAGATATGTGTTAGATTCCTATTTAAGAACTTCTGCCTCTGGTAGATTTACAGCTCAAATTATAAATTCCTTAGCCAGATCCTTACCTATGCAGCTTTAGCCACCTGTATATCTACACTACACCTGCCTTTGCAAATGGCTCTACAAGTTTTTAAAAATGAATAGAATAGGTAAACAAATGTATCTCACAAAAGCTCATAAAGAGAAATCACAGAATATTCTTCTAAATGACATGGAAGTTACAGAACTATGGGACTTCAATATACAGTGTACCAAAATTTTAATTTCAATACACAGCTTAAGAATTAACTACATAATCCTGATGAGTATTAGTGAATAAGCAAGCCTCTTACCTATTATTCAAATATTTAAGGAAGCTCCTAAGCTTATGAATAGCCAGTTCTTTTGGTAGAAGATATTACGACTTCTGATGGCTTTGTTTTATTCAGACCAACATTGTCCACAGGTGTAAAAATGGTGTGCGTGTCATTTTAGTAAGGAAACTCTATCTTTTGACTTGAGGACACTGTTAATCATGTACATTTCTACTCATGCCTCACATCCTTAGCCCTGTACATTATATATTTGATACCTACACTGAAGAATTTATGTACAATGAATTGGTAATGGAAAAATGAGTTGTGTGCCATGTATGCTAGTATGCTTAATCTAAGAGTATGACTTAAAAAAGTACAACAGGATAATTACAAAAATAGCTGCCAGGTTATTAACCTTTACATGTAGGATCATTTCATTTTCACAACTGTAGAGGTTGTTTTTTTTTTTTTTTTTTTTTTTTGCATTTTGGAAATTGAAGTAGAGAAGAAATTCAAGTAAAGAAAAATTAATTCAATACAGCTTGCTGGGTGCCTTCTCTGTGACAGACACTGTGTTTCTTGGTGGTTATTTGGCTCCACTCACACAGCTAGACTCAGAGAGCTACCCTCAAACGCAGGTCTGTCTGAATCCGAAGCTCAGTTGATAATTACCAGCTAGCAATCGATAAGCCACAGTGCTACTTAACTATCCAGGAAGCTACCCACTGTGAAAGAAAGAAGCCCAATATATGAAACACACCTAAGCATAACTATCCTTTATCTGGCCAGTCTGAATAATATTTCTTCCCAACTTATCATCCTGTGTCATTCTGGGACAATTACATAAGAAATCACGTTTTAAAAATGAGTTTGGCTTCACATGGATGACAAAACAGATGGGATACAGCTTACATTTATACTTGTTGTACACGGATCAAACAAACATTGATTAAATAATGCTGACTTGTCTTTGTGCAACATAGCACTCATCCATCTGTATCTATCTGTCTGACTGAACGTTTAACAATACACAGCATAAGTCATTATTTTTGGATCTTGTCAGAATGCTGAGAGCAGTAAACTCAATAGAGAAGAATAACTACCAAAAGTAGGTAAGGTAGACCAACATCTTTCATATTTTATAAGAAAAAAAAAAAACCTCACTGAGGAAACACTGCCATTATGCCTCTTAATAAGCCAAAGATACTATGATGAATGATTCCAATTCTCAAAACCCGCTTTTTAGGCTTTTCTTAGTGCTCATAATGATACAGTCTCTTTGTTCTGTGGTTTGTTTGCTGCTATGTCTTACGCAGAGATGAAATGACCAATGTGGATGGACAAAGAGCAATGTAGACCTTGAGTAGATAGAGAAGATGACTGACTTCAACCTCGTGTTTTGCCTGGTCTGCCCTGACCAGGAATCTTCCCACTACAAGGTCAAACTGAGGCCACCTCAATGTTACTCACAGTGATGTGAAATAAGCATTAAGTACTCATGTACTTAATGAATTCTTTTTGGGGCGTGCTGCTGGTATTCTGTATACTGAGCTTGATTCTCAGATCTCTCTATTCATCGTCCTGGCTTCATTTCTCCAAACGACAGTGTGATGACCTTATTGTCCCAGCACTCAAACCAAAGTACCACCTTCCTGAGCTTGCTGCCATCTCCTTTGAGGAGAATTTTGCATGTTGGAAACAAAGCAAAGTAGATTTATTCAACCACAAGTTGATTAATGGACTTCTAATAAACCATATGAAGTTAGTACATTATATTATCATACAATTCAGGCACAGGATTCACAAACAAGAATGTTTTATCGTGCTACATTTGTTTCTCTAGCCACTCAAAAAGTCTCTTTAATAATAGATCCTGAATGGATCCTTCACATCTAAAACTACCCAGATCTCAGTCTGTTTTACTTCCCTGTCTACACGTCTGGTACTGGGCTGCCCTCCTCATGATAGCTTCAGACTACATTGCTCTAACCCTAATAAACCTTCCACTCACTGGCTTTACCCTACTGAGAAAAAGTGACCCAGGAGAAGGAAAGTCTTCCTTGTGAGTGATATTTACATTTTTTAAAATTTATTTTTATTGTAATGTATTTGTGTTACATCTTGGGGAATTAGTACATACAGAAAGTCTCAATTAGATGTCTGCTAATTCTATTTAGTCTTGAATTTCCTGGTCTTAAAGCAGTGATTTTTTTTTCTAAACATTTAGGACTTTAAGACAGGTAAGAGGAAAAATAAACTATAGCTAAGTTCATAAATTTTTACTGCATTCTTGATTTAAAAGCCAGAATTAAAATGTATATAATAGTTATAACAACACTTAGATACATTTACTGTTTTCTTTGAGCTGTACATGCATTAACGTATTTTATCTCTAAAAAAACCTTCAAAAGTAATTACCATTATTATAAAATCGTTCTGTGGATGAGAAAACTGAGGTACACAGAATGGTAGGTGGAGAAGCCAGTTTTGGGGTCTGGGCCTTCTGGTCTCCGAGTCTGAAGGCACAGTCACCACGTTATTCTTTTTCTCTACTTAAACGAGGAAAGATCCCTGATTTTTTTTTACATTTGCCTTTCACTTATTCTCTTTAAACACAGTACAAGGAAGGCTAAGAACAAAACTCTGTATAGTACTGCTCATCTGTATTTATAATTGTAGGCATGAATAAGAGTGGTCATGAATTTGCATATCAGATTACAGCCACTGAGCCAAACTACATCCCAGTATAATCATGACCTTTGTTGGTAAAGGTGACATCATTATAGAGCAGAGTCCTTCACTGATTCTTCAAAACTCAACCTTTTTATCCAAAGACTATACTTCACATAGGCAAAATATCACAGAATAGCATTTATTCTGTGTTTCGTTTCCCTTTGGCCTCATCAAGAGAAAAACCTCAAAATATTCCTTCAGAAACTCATCAAAGAGAAACCACAAAAAAAGTCAGATTCACCCTGTTTTGGTGTGTTTTTAAAACAACTAACAAAAATTTAATTATATAGAGGAGTAGAGCAACTACTAGCCAAACTATGGGTCGGATTACTCTTTATACAGGCATTCATTTGAACTTCAAATGACCTTGGATTCCACTGAAATATTATCTTTCCACACAGCTCCCTACCCTGGCTTATTTGGTGCTTACTTGGTGTGGTTTAGCCTGAGATAGTCACAAGCGCTTTCTGAGGTTTGGAAGAGGAATCAGCCAGCGAATGAACAATTCTGCCATGAAGTCTTTTTCATTTCCACGCATCCATAGTTTGTGTTTGTCTCACTATTTGAAACTACCCATGTTGCATAGTTGAGAAAAGCTCCATTTTGTACAATTAGCAAAGGCCTGCAACTGACATAATGAGTGCTTTAAGGAAAATATGTGTTCACTGAATAACACACTGTGTCGCAAACTGGAACATGGAGAAAAGACGGAGAGTCTAGTGATGACGAATGTCTGAAACTACCATCAGTAAAACCAGAGCATATGAAGGTATGATTGAAAACTACAGTAAAGATTTAAATTAAAAAAATATGAGAGAAAAAGACAAATTGTCATTAATTCTCCTCAAAATATCCTCCCCAGCTTCATATCTAGGCATCTCATCATTCTTGTTGCTTTCTAAAGCAGTTCTGGAAGTCCTTTTCCATGAATGTCTTTAGTTGCACTGTCCTGGGTGCCTTCATGTCCTGAAGAAATTCAAAAGGCTTATGCTTTATGGTCGTATTGACTTTGAGAAGACCCAGAAGCCTTCGGGCCAGGTCCATGATTAAGGTGGATGAAGACAAGCCCTAACTTTTTCACAAACTTAGTTTGTGTAGCACTCGGCAGAAGCGTTCACCAGATTTTTGATCATACTTTCTTAAGAAATTTATGAAAGATTTCCACAACTGCTTTAGGAAGTGGCAGTAATGGTGAGATAAGTGTGTTAGAAGTGAGGATAATATATCTTTTACAGAATAAACACATTCAGTGTAAATATTCACCCTATATTTTGAACACCCTATATTTTGAACCTCATAAGTAGATTCCAAGGAAAAGTCAATTTATGAATGAATAGCTTGGTTTCATAATTGTGGTGTGATTCATATTATAACAGCATTTAAAAAGAAAACTCCTGAAGCTGAAAGATGAACTGGATTTTATAAATAATTACATTCTTAATAAAATGTAAAAAGTTCTAATGAACATGTTTTTCTTTTTTTTCTTTTTTCTTTTTCTTTTTTGCCTTCCATTCTATAGATAGATGTATTTAAGGTTTTCAGCATGTCTATGTTTGGCATTTAACAAAAATTTTTTTGTTAAATTTTTGATAGCGCTCCCAAATTTAGTTGCCAATGTGAGGAAACAATGCAGATGAATTACAAAACCGAAATATGAATAAACTTTTGTTAATGCTCCATCAAGGCCTTTCAAATCTTATTTTATGGCTCAGAAAAACAAAAAACATTTGGTTTCCTGAGACAGGGTCTCGCTATGCAATTCAGGCTGGTCTTGAATTCACTGTGTAGCCCAGGCTGCCGCTGAACTCACAGCAAGGGTTCTGCCTCAGCCACCCAAGTGCTGGAATTACAGGTTTGCACCACCATACATGGCTAGAAAAACCAGAATTCTAAACCCAAAATGAAATGAGAAAAAAGTGATGCTTTCTTCCCTTGATGACAGAATAAAGAAAATTCCAAATGATCACCAAAAAACCTCCTATCTCATTTTATCACCAAGTGTTTTTACTGCAACTATCTAATTGAAACACAAGAGTTTCCACAAGTGCTGTTTGTGCACAGAATATGCACTAGGAAACCCTTGATGTTGATGCCATGGCTCTTCTCTGGAGCAGTAACAATATAGCCTGTTAAATACAGGCTTCTAAGGAAAGAGAACACTCAGGTTAGTCACTATACTTATGCCCACGGTGCTTAGGCATCTTACAAAGTATGTAAAGTCTAAGGTATCATGCATATTTTTTCTTCCTTGCATTTAATAAGTAAACTAGAAAGAAATGAAGAAAGTGACATAATCTAGAAATTGAGTTTATTTCTAAACTAAAATATTACTCACCAAAAGTAGTTGTTTAAAGTATTCATGGTTTAACATTGTAAAATAAAACACTATCCTTGATATAATACTAGAGGTTTCATTGTAATTTTTATATTAACCTTTCTGAAAAATTGGGACTCATTTGAGAATATTGCCACAGGGGTTATGATTTAGCTGATGTTATACTTTTAGTGTTTATCATACGGTGAATTTTAAAATATACTTGTAGGATAGGTGGCTGAAATATATTACAGGTAAGACATAGTGTGCAATGATTTTTACTTTAGAAACTTAGAAATAGAAAAGTAAGATCCCTCTCTGAAGGTATAAGGATAAAATAAACATATATTGGAATATACCAGAGATGTGTAAAATCATTTTAGATAAACTGAATGGCTTACTTCTAGCACATACTTGGCTACAACTTGATTTACAAAAACTACTAACTTTGGCACATTTGAAATTCACTTTATGCTAACACCTGTAACAGCTTTTCAATGCATGATTTCCAACTTTTGCATATTTTCTACTCACTATTCAGATGAATCACATAGTTTCTCTCTTTCAGGTGGCAGTTCTGTATAGACAATGTTTTATATATATATATATACACATATATATATACACATATATATATATGTTTTTGCATATCACTATGCGCTTAGACAATTAATCATTTTAGTATACAGTAGTGATCTTTTTTAAGTTTAACAATTATGCTCTGTAGGTCTCAAGGTCAAAATGTTGGGAATTGTGGGAAAAGTGGAAAGATTCTTATCAGATGAAAGAATAAATATCTCAGACCCAAGCTCTGGTATCGGTTGTGTTTCAGTTAGAAAGACCTTATATCCCACTTTATATTTTCTATCCCAGAGCAATTTATTAACAGGACTCTCTCACTCTCTAGTGTACCAGTTTGGGCAGTAAGTTACATAAAAAATAAAGAGTATTGCTACACTTAACGCTTATTGGGACTTCAACAACACTGAGATATAACATTGGGCTATCAAGGCAAAAGAATGAGAAGGCGCTTGGCCTGAATCAATTATTCATCCTTATTTAACTTACCTGTTAAACAGAAGAGAGGAAAAGGAAGCAAGCAGAAGATATGCTTCTTAACACACACTAATCCCCCTCTCTAATGAATCAGTAATTTAGCCTACTGAGATTACCACTCTTTTCTTTTTTAAGGCACCATGGTGTGATAGGAGGAATGTAGCAATGAACAGCTGGTTGGATATGTGTTCAATTGCAGAGCAAAGATGACAATTAATGAATTTTTTGAACATTGATAATGCATTTGATAGACATACTCTTTCATCTTTTGTATCTAGTACAATGTACTATAGGATTTAAGACCATGACAGAAAGAGTAAGTATAATGTCTTTTTTTTCTTTTTTCTTTTAGTGGTCTGGGAATGGAAGAACAGACTAGTTCTATCGCTAGAATATTAATTCAGTGATCAGATGTGCCTTAGATACAATACGTTCTCATTATTAGAACATATAGTGATACACCTCTTAAAAATTTACCTGCACAAAGATGTCTAAAGAAATGCTAAGCTGGTTGATGGCAGAGAAAGGAAATCACAGAGACACGGACAGTGCAGTGCCAGGATAGGGACCAGGAGCACCTGGGTCTCTCCGGAAGATGGCAGCGCTCAGTCATCATGGCTTAGTGACCTGCCATTGTGATCACACGACTCAGAAGCGTGAGACCCCCAAACCCATTTCCTGTTCATGTTTACAAAGCTAAGGATCAGGTTCAGAAGGAAAGTGACATCATGAAGGTGCTTTTCCTGGGAGAGAGGCCAGACCAAGGGTCCCTTAGCCTTCTCCATCTATCTAATATCCATTCCATTGTGCACCTTGGTCAAAAACGGAGCTACTCTACCACGTACCTATTTCTCGAGGCTAGAATTCAGGAACAGTACCAGACACAAGACTCTGCCTCAAATTACAATTTACTACCAGAAAGTTTAATTTCTTACGTTAAAACTGGACAGTAAACAAAATGGGTTAAAACTCCAGATATGTCTGTAAGTTTTGGTTTAATAATGCATTCCTACCACAGTAGCTTTTATTCCAAAATTTTGTGGCAATGAAAGTTTCAGTTTCTATATAATTAGACCTCTGAAAGTGAGGTTTTAAGTATAATGTATACTCTATCTAATTAAAAATAAAATGACACATGATTTCAATTTCTCCCTCATTTTTGCTTAGCTAACAGCACTTCTCTCTCTCCTCCATACCACAAATTCTGCGAAAAACTTAGAAAGTTGATGCATGTTCATTGACTAGAAATGAAGAGGTACAATGGACAAAAGGGTAGAATAGTATTAGAAGAAACTACTGAGAATTGTAAGTGACTTACAACTCATGAATAGCAAGCTTCCAGTAACAGATTTAATGACTACTCTAATGGTTTCATGGATAGTACTTTAAATAGAATTTTTAGTAGAATCTTTTTGGAAGTTTGCCTTCAATAAATTCATCATTAACAAAGAACTGGACTGCTTCACTATCTAACCACAGATTACTGGATTTGAACATAGAGGAATTGTGGCAGTTGTCATCCTGTATTACTATCCTTGTCTCAAGTATTGTTAATCATCGTGAGAGAGGTGGCTGTATGTTTAAAACATAGGCTGCCAGTGAAAGAGGCATATTTATGGTAAGAGAATGCAGCAGACATTAAACAAAATACACCAAAAGCTCACAACTGTAATATTTATGCGTGCAAAGACACAAGGAGGAAGACCAACTGCAATCTAAACATAGAGATATGTGATGTGTGAAACTTTGAAAACTAGCTGGAGTTACCTCCACAATGGCTTACTGAATTTTTGAGGTGATTCATTTTTGAATGCCTATAGCACTGTTTCTACATTTGTGTCATACTTGTGTTATGTTGCCTTGTTTTCTGTATTTACAGTCTTTGCGAGTCAGGGACCCCCATGCTGCATTCCTTGGGTTGTGCACCCCCTTGGAATTAACACTGAAGAGGTTATAAACAGTCCTAATGATTCATCCTAAATTCCAACCTTTGGCTCTGTTTTTCTCTGACCATATGTGAGGTTCTCAATGCTGACTTCCTCACATAGGAACACTTCTTGCCTGGAGAGCGCTTTAACTTTCCTTTTTTTTCTAAATCTTTGCTTTTAAGGTTCCGCTCGAATCCAACTCTTCCTAATTTATGCTCACCAGAGATCTTTCCGAACCATTTCCACATGTGCCTACCACCATGCATTAGAGTAGCGATGGCATATAGAGATTTTAAGGATACAAACAGCTCGCTGTGGCATGCATGCCATAGGTTCGCCCCCACTGCATTAGAGTGTGTACCATCCATTTGGCTACTAGCTACACTCAGCTGACATTTCTTTTTTTAAATGTTGTTTAAGTTATTATAATTTATCTTTTTATTTGACAATTCCTTACTGCCTCAAATCTATTATAAATTCTTAGACAGAAATATGACTGACCAAACACCTATGCAATTTATAATATGGCTAATCCAGTTCAGGAAAAATACATGTAAAATCAATTTTATATAATTTTAACAATTTCAGAGTTTTGCCTCAATTTCTATGCAAGTCTTTAGAAATCAGGACACATTACTTTTGTAAGTGCACTTTTGCAACCTGAGTCTTAAAATGCAGACCAAGATTATGATCCTGAGTATAACAGACTGATAAATTATTAAGGTTGTCTTCCCTTTCAATGATAGGAATAAATTCATTAATTTTATTAAAATATCCTATATTGATTAACAGTACTATTGAAAATAGTCATTTGGTTAGGCTAGGGTTCATTACATTTGTACAAATACTAGAAGATTAAAAATACTTTCAATTTCAGTGCAAGAACATTTGAATAGATATAAACTACCAAGGAGATTATGGGTAATGGTACTGTAAAAGTGTCCCACTTTTCAAAATCAAAGATACTGTTGATCACAGCTACCCAAAAACACAGAATTTTATTTTGTGAAGGATAATTATATTTGACTTCATTTAAAACACCTATTGCTTATTTAGAACAATTATTAGATGATAGAATCTGCTTTTATTGAATAAAACCTCATTTACTCCAATTTGAAGACGTGCTTTAATACTTTAACAGGACAGCAAATAAAACACAAAGAGGCTAAACAACTTTTTAAATAGTAGCATGCATAAAAGAACAAACATAAGGGGCATGCTAAAAAGATGGACTCTTATCGAATGCAGATATGAAAATATAAGTGGAATATCTTAATGTACGATTTCCAATAAGGAAAGAACATAAAAAGATCTGCATGATACTTTACATCCCGTATTTCTTTCTGGAGGCATATATTTTACCCAGCTAAGGGAATTCTGGTTGAAATTATAACATACAATACTGTGCTTGTTAACTGCTCCCATAGCTTACAGAACCATTAAGAAGCTCTGCCTGGGAGACATAATAAAGAACAAATGCTACTTCTTATTTTACATACATTCAAGTAACAGAATATGAGAAAGAAAAAGGAATTTTCTGTAAGATGGGTTCCAAAAACATAGGACTTCAAAAGGTTTATTTTTGCTTTTAAGAAACTAGCAAATAGACACCTTGAACAATATATTTAAATGGTTGCTAGCATTCTAACTGCACCAGCCTACTGGATTTTTAAATCCCTGAATTTAATGAATGTCAAAAAAAAAAAAACTTATTACTCCACACATGGTAGATATAATGAATATAAGCAAAAGTCCAAGTGCCATTACATTGAAGTAATACTCGCAGTTATATTATATTGAAATACTAAGCAAATCTAACTTTTGTGGTTTTGGATTAAAGTTTGGCAAAAATAACCCAAAAACCTGAATCTTTAGACTTAATTCAAAGGCAAAGATCATACATTATTCATCTTTGTAGCTCCACAGTCTAGCAATGTACCTGGCACACATAAGAACTCAGTAAATGTCTGTTGCATGAGATGATGTAAATATAAAGCAGGAAAAGGACAAAGACCACCAAAGAGACAGTTATTAATGTTCCTAAAATTTATTTTAGACATAGCCAATATTTTTCAGAAAGATCTTCCATGTTTTCTCAGACATTTAGGAGAAATGAGTATCTTTATTTCAAAGAGTTGGTTTATTCTTTAAAGAAAATTATAATCCTTGATCTGTGGGACTGCAATTGGTTGCTGTGGGAATGATTATAGATCAAAAGCAAAGCCATTATATTCTTTTGCAAGAACAAGTGAAATGTTAAAGAAAAAAAGACATTTTTCTCATGTAAATATTTTAATGATCAAACTACTAGGAGAGAAATAGTGGAGCTTCTAGTCTGTGAAACTTGCTGGTGGGTTCGTAGACAGAGTTGGCCTGAGACATGAACTCTCCAGGTCATTTTTCTCTCCAGACCTTGAGACAGGAGCAAAAGTGGGTTCTGTAATCAGCATCCTGCAGCTGCTTCATTTGAGGCAGGGCAAGGGCTTCCCTGTCTATGTATAGAATCGTGGACAGGGAGCTTGATCTCTTGCACTGTCCTGACAATATGTTGCCCAAGGGAAGTCACCAAGGAAAAATGAATTCTCCACCCAGAGTGAAAACCACTACCCAGCAATTACTGTTGGGGCTCTCATCTTCAACTCCATGAGACATCTGCTGCAGCACTTCAGCTGGAGTGAGAGTTGTAGTCTCACAAAGCATCTTTACTCATGACTTGGTGATAAACTATCTCAATGACTTGGAATTATACTCAGGAAGAGGGAGGCACACAAAGCAAAACAGGCTCCAGTGTGCATTTCTTTCTACAATCATTCTAGAAACGCTGTGCTAATAACAAAGATACCTGGATCATTAAGATACATTCCCTGTCCCCTAAGAAAGTGTGGAGTCCAGTGGAACCAACATAAAACCAAATAAAGCAATGAAGATTTTACATTCTTTTGCACTTTCTCAACTGAGCAGAGAGCAAAGTGAATCTGTCACATGCACAGTGATAGGCGCTTATGTCACTTTGTTATTGATCTACTACTCAAGAATGTAGGTGGAATCTCTTAAGACTGACACCAGCATCTTCAAATGACTCCAACGAGGAATTAGTTCCCTCTCTTAAATTTTTAAAAGCAATAAAAAATGTTAATATTGATCATAGGTACGGGGGGGGGAACCCAGTGGTTCTCTCGATTCTTTATGATACACACATTTAATAGTCAAATATAAAGTGTGTCTACCTAATTATTTTAATTTAAAAGGATGAATTTTACATGTGAATAACCAAATGACATAGAACAAAAATATGACACAAATATGTATTTTGCCTAAAATTGCTTGCTTTTTCATTAATAAAAGTTAACTTTTATTACAAACCTTGTTGGTACCCGAATTTCAAGTATTGTTTATAACTAGTTCTCACAAAAACCCAAATCTTTACTGCTCCATGTTAGCATGACTTTAAAACAGAATATCTTTTTCCACTAGAAAACATTTTTCTTTATTCATATAGAAAACCTACATAAAAAATCACCATCTCTTACACAGTATTAGATGAGAAACTTGCTGAGTGACTTTAGCCACATCACTTCATTACCCTTACAATATCTTCTCTCCAGTAAAACTACAGAGCCAAATTAGATTCAAAGATATTAAAGATCCTCGAATGTAGCTACACAGCAGAAATTCTGACACTGGATTCAAACTACAGGAATTTTAAGAAGGACATTTCTTTTTAAAAACAAAAATAAAGGAATTCATGAACTGTGACAAGATCATTGTAGAAGACACAGCCAAGAAACAGAAAAAGAAATCAATGCAATGCCCAGCGGCACAGCAACATTCACTCTCTCCAAAACCTAGGCTGAAAACTTCTATTCTCCTCCTGCATTGAAAGATGATGAGGAAGTCAATTAATTACTGGGAGGGTGGGGTAGAGACTAAGTCCTCCTACCTTACCCAAAGCACAACCCTAACTGCCCTTAATACAGAGGGAGGCAGCATTTCACTGTTCATTAACTGTACTAATTACACTTTCTCCATCACTGCAGCCAAGTCTGCACTCTGGAGTTACCAAAGACCCAAAGAGCAGAGGGGACCTCAGCGCCCAGGGTGGGGGTGAGGGACACAACACACGGCCACAGTGGGAAACTGGGCACCAGAATTCGACCTTTATGATCTCTACTTCAAAATGGCCTTTACAGTAATCAGATGAACATATTCAGAGTGGGAGAGAAACTCTAAAAAGGTCCCCTAGTCTAATCGCTTATCAGTTCATTAAGCTATATGCCACTTGACATACTGTTCATTGTCACAAAAATAAAAGCTGGGGCTAAAGCAAACAAAAGTACAACAAAAAGCCCTCAGGCTAATGGAAATAAACCTAACAGACAATGAGTCTTCATGCTGCTGGCATTTTGAAATATGCAAACTTCTGATTGAAAAGATATAGTTCATATCTTTTCAAATCATTTAGCAACGTTGATAGGACATTAGGTTGCAGGAACATAAGGAAGAATTTCTAGATGAAACAATGTTTTTGAAATCTTAAAGATGTTACTTTATATCATTTAAATAGATTTGTGCAGTTTAACTTGCAGTGAAGAAGTTTTTCTTTCATTTTTAAGTCTTATCTAAATGTGCTAGAATCTGACTTGTGATCAGAGAGGAGGGTATGTTGTCAGGACACATCTTCACACTTAATCTGTAGAATCAGATGACTAGGTAGACCCTGGTTTATAGTTTAAAATGCCAAGATAAGAAACAAATCAATACTAACCATCTGCTCTGAGAAGACCAGGTCTTGTTTTACACGTTCCACTTTCTTCAAACATCTTCTCCCTCCTACTTTTCTAGTGTACAGTCAAGGGCAGAAGTCAGAGGCCTTGACTATTAGTTAATGAAGCCAAGTTGGTGACTTTTTGATTTTGAGCCCGAATAATAGAATCTATTTTTCTGTTTCACATTTTCAAATGAAGAATGGAGGGTTAGCTGTAACTTTTTAATTACAACCTGTTTCCCCATCCTCAAACTTGCTAATTCATTCTCTTTTCCTCCCACTCCACTGCCCCCTCTCCATCTCTTCTTACTGCTGGAGATTGAACCCATGGCTTCAAACTTGCTATGCCCACCCTAAATTTACTATTTTTTTTTTAAAGAAATAAACATGGGCATGAAGATAGACACTGGGTTTGAAGATTCTTACTGAAAACAAAATAATTTTGTTTGCCACTGTTATTGATTGAAGAATATCTCTGACATTGAAAAACAAAAATAAAATTATATCAACCAGAAATTTGGACAATGTGCCTTATTTGGGGTCTTGCGACTACTTTGTGCCCACCAAAGTAAAGTTAATGGCATAAAATTTGTTCATAGTGAAAATTATTATGGAAGGAACTCAATCACCAAAGGTGACTATAATGGCTACAGCACGACCCAGACACCAAACCAAGTTGAGTTCATATCTCAGGCTCTGCCATTTATTGGCTGTTTGACTTTGAGCAAGTTAATTAATTTTCCTGTGGCTCTGCATCTGTTCTACACCAGTGGTGGTGAACCAGTTGCAGGCATGCTGCAGTGAGTTATCACTGAGAGCTCTAAAATGTTCTCTATTGCTATTCTATATGGATAGTGCCTACATAGAAAAACTGAAAGAGTTAACATATGTGATCTACTTCAAAGACTGCCTGACCCATGATAAGTGCTATGTTTGCTACCTTTATTATACTTGCAAAACACTATGTGTATTTTGAAGCTCTGCAGAAAGTGTCTCACTATCATGATACTAAATTGTCATGTAGTTTAATACCAAAGAAAAACAAATGGAAAAAAATTCTTAAAACTTGCAAGACAAGAAAGAAGCGGTGCTGGGAAGAAAGGAAGTAGGGGACAGGAAAGGCAGAAAAAGAGAAGAATGAATTAAATCAAGGGTCTCCATGATCCCCTGGCTGGAGTCTGGAGGACTGATGAATGCCTGCTATTAAGGAGACTTACTCAGCAAGTGAGAAATAATTAGGTTCTGATTATGCTGCATGCACGAACTTCTTACTGAAAACCAAATACTCCAATTGCTGCATCTGTGATGATTAAAAGACTAATACTTCCCAAGGGATAGCCAAATCTGCAAATTTCCATAATGTCCCCATGCTTATACCCTTGTTTTTCATGCTTTCTCTACTCTCCAAGCATGGTGGTATGCCCAACAATTCTTCTTTTTCAAAAAGAAAAGAAACTATGCCAAGTAATAAAGCTACTCCCTTTTTCAAATCTAAAAAGAAATACATAAATAAGCAGAACCACCTTTGTGATTTAGTGGAGCAACAGGTTTTCTGCATCCAAATGCCACCACATTGCGATAGCTGTGCTAAAATTCTCCCCAAAAGCTATTCTCGGAAGAAATATAAACATAGAGGTATTTCTTTTATTCCTGTGGGTGCTTGCAGCTTTAGTAGCAGAGGCAGGAAGCAATTTCCATGATTTGAGCCTGCTTTTGGGATCACCCAACACAAGCTCCTTAACACGTCATCACGAGTCTCAAAGGGTGTGATCACTTTTCTGCTTCATGTCTCAGCATCATGAATGTGATGTTGGAGTGAGAGCCACATAACACGCTGGGTTCCCTGCACCACCCAGGCTTCAAACTGCTATGATTTTACATACCCACCTCCCTCATGTAAAGTCTCGTATTTCTAGAAAGTAGATGCTCCCAAGGAAGACTCTCCTCAACACTGTTCCACTTCCAACACCCACTTATAGTTAGGAGTTGGTTCTTTCTATTTCTCCCAGGAGAAGGGTGAATCTTGCAGACAGACCTTATTTCTTGGGTCCTTTTTTGTTCTCCAGTAAAAGCTTGTCGAACAATGAAATCCATCAAATTGCTCTTCTTATAAACAAAGAAGCCAAGATCAGGGAAATTAAATAATGTGTCTAGGGGCATTAAAATTCATAGCAAAGAAACCATAATAGTTTCTACTCATCAATAAAAATGAGTTCTTTTCTTCTTCTTTTCTTGGACTTTTTAGTGGTGATTCAATTCCCAGAAATGACATTATATAAAAAAATATGAATGAAACTCAACAGCCAACCTCCATCCTTGTCACCTGTTACCTCTTCCTAAATGCCTCCACAGAGTTCCTTTTTGGAAAAATAAGAAGGGAATATTATGGAAAGAAAAATAATTTATGAAAAGAAATGGATGTTATTAAGTGACTATCAGGTCATGAGTATTGAGGTCTACAAAACAAGAGGCATTTCTATACCATGTACAGAGAGCAGGAGGTTAGGTGCTTCACGTAGATTCACCTCCATGACAAACTCATGATTACACACTAATCATTTCACTTTAAACAAGAGAGCACCAAGATAGAGTAAAGTAAGCAGCTCAGGTTTAAGTTATATAGCTACTAACTGGTTGTGTCAAAATATGAATCAAGCTTTCCCTGATTTCAAAGACTTTTTTAGCACCTGCTATTAGGCCTCTCTAAGTATACATTTACCACTATGGCACTAAAATTCTAACTGCATTTTAAAATCAAAATAAAGCTGAAAACCCAGTGTTTTTTTGTTTTTGTTTTTTTTTTTTCATCTTGCTGTACTTTTCTTTTGTAGTTGAAACCTTGCTTTGGAATTAACAGACACTTCAGGATTGTTTCCTGGGGCCTTTGAGCTCCACACGGGAGCAGACGGAAAGACATCTTGGACCACGTTCAGCGATGGTCAAAGGTCAATTAGAATTGGAGAACCCATATAAGTCAAGGATTGAGAAACAGAAAACTAGATTTGTGAGATTCCCCCAAGGTAAGTACAACCCAAGGGTGGGGGGAGGGGATAAAAGACAGAAAAAAAAGAGGCTCGAGCATAAAAAATATAAGTTTAATACTGTCAGGAAAAAGAAAGTCTGAGGTTTAAAAAAAAGTGGATGAAAGAATAAACATTTAAAAAGTCTCAATAGAAACAATCTTTGAAACTTGAGAAACTGGCTGCACACTTTGAGTTCTAATCACTATGGAAGTTCAGCAAAATAAAAGACTATAAGCACACAGACATATATGCTGATTTTGGATGCAATCTTGCTTCTAAGGTGAGCTGTTGTTTTTTTTTGTTTGTTTGTTTTGTTTTGTTTTTGTATGTCCTTCTAGATTTGTTTACAAATTGCAGAATGGCAGCCAGCTGGGAATTGGCTCTTTGTACCTTTCTATCTTACGTGGGAAGGTTGATCCTTAACTACGGAATAACGAAAGTATCTTCTTAGATCGCCAACTGGCAGGCCCATCTTTACTATAAAAGCTACACTGGGAGTTTAATCAGTAGGTACTTTTGAGTTAAATCTGAGGGGTCTGCATTAAAATGCATTTGCTTCTGCACAGTCTAAAGATAATAACAGTCTATTTTCTGGGAGGAAAAGAGCCTGAAAATCAGACTTCACTGCTGATAGATGATGTGGGGATGTAGACTGAGAAGAGTGGCTCTTTTAACAGAAACACTCTTTGTTGTATTTGCTCCTGCTGCTGGTATGAGCAATTTTGATGACAACAAAGAGTCTCTCTGAACTGTAAATTTAGGTAGAAATTGATCCAGACACACACTTTGGTTAATCATCTGCTGTGGGCCCAGTGGAAAGCTTGTTGCCACATGGCCAGCAGTGTACAGAGGAGCCAAAATGTCTCACCAACAGTAATCCCGACATGGCCTGGCACCAGCATGTGACAGAGAGCGAAACAGTAAGTGCTAACTGTGTGGGTTTTAAGTAAAAAGATCTCTTTTTCTCTATTATTATTACTATTGTTACCTGGTTTCAGTGAATCCCTAGGGCTTTAGTCAATGACAAAAAAAAAAAAAAGATTTCATGCTTTCATTAATTCTAAGGAATACATTTTCCCTTACCTTGTAACCTCTCTGAAATTGATGTGTACCTTCAAATTAATGATAAATTTGAATCGTATCAGCAGTGTAAATGGGTTTTTTTTCCCTTAGTAGTACATATAACTACAGGGCAGCTTAAAACTGATGCTGCCTACATTTGATGAGACAAGTGACAGCTACTAAGACGATGGACCACTTGTACCAAGGACTCTGATAAACATTTATATGTATTCATTTATTCTGAATGACTTTATGAAGTAAGTCCTATGATTACTTCCTTTGTAGAGATGAACACACTAAAATACAAAGAGGCTCAGTCACTTGTTGAGGGGGAATATCTTGAACCAGGTCTGAACTCAGCCACTGAGACCGCAGCACCTGTATACTTGGCCACTGCGCGATTCCATCCCCACTGCCAGCTCAATGATTAGAGGGCCCTGAGTGGGAGGCAAAAGGGTCGGGGTCCAATCTGACAGGCAGAAAAACTACTATGTTCTTATGGAAGTGGTTAATGACTCTTCACCCCCACCTCCAAGGCGTGAGCATCAGCAGATTCTGATTTAAAATACTAAAGTTAGCCCTATATTTCCCTCAACTTGGTATATCCAGTCAGATAGGAAAAAGTGGCCACTGCTTTTTATTTCATGAAATCATTCTTTCATTCTATTATATAAGCCACCATAGTTGTTCAAAATTCAAAACAAAATGAAAATCTCTTACGGCTCATGTATCAAAAGTACTTAAAAATGGAGGCCTTGCCTGGTCTATTCAGCTTTTCAAATTCACATAAAAGATGAAAGCAGACCTTTGTCACCTACTACTTTGCCTTTCAAGAAAATCGGAGAGACCCGGAAAATTCCAGTGCATTCAAAGCCTGGCCAAAAACAAAAACAAAAATAATTCAAAACAAAACATGTGAGTGGGGGTATTGCTTAGTTTCTTTCTGGTGTCTGTATAACGCTCTATAGCGTGTCCGCTCTTATGAGTTTACATACAAATTATAAACTAAATGAAAGCAGATAGGGCAAGTGGTTCTGCATCATGAATGCTCAGGGGTTTACAAAATGTTTGCTAATGATGCCTTTGTGCCTGTAATGTGCTCTGACACAGCCTGCCACTTACACCAGGGGAAGAAGAAATGTTTTCTTTTGTGGTCACCGTTCTGATGACACAGAGAAAACAATGTTAACCATTGGGAATGGACATGCTATCTTATAGAGAAAAAAAGTGTTTCCTTAATATGCAGGAAAAAAAAAAAAAGAGTTTTTCCAGGGGGCAATCATGCAATACAAATTGGTAACTATAATATTTTCACTGAAATCTTCAGTATGGCCATTTTGATCTAGTTGGAGACTAAGATTCCTAGGCTCTATAAGCAAAAACAACAAAAAACAATGAGTAAATGATTTAGGTAAGTAAAGATGCAGTTAAGAAGAAGACGACCTGACTTGGTGGTGCTAGGATAGTAGGCCAGTGATGTTGAGGGTAAAGTCATTCCTTTCTCATGTTCCTTACCTCTAGGATAAGATTAAGCCACATCATCTCTGAGGTCTATTCAGTTCTACACATTTAAAAATATAATCTAAGCAATGCTTTTTAATGTCTCTAGATATCTCAGCACCATATCAATGAATCTCCTTATTTATTAAGGAAACAGTATATCTTTTTTCCTTTGTCTCACTAAAGTATTATGAAGATTTATCTTACTCAACAAAGTTATAATACACATGTTGTAATAAAAAAGGGGCAGGATGCTGGTGTCTGCAATGTTTCACATAAGAACCTCATTACTGTCAGCACAGACAGGAGCTGTGAGAACACTGCCATAGAGGCAGGAAACAGTTCTTAGCACTTCTGGATGATAAATGCTGGGAGACACATAAGCACTGAGATCAAAGAGAATCCATCTATACAGACAGCAGCAAGGACGTGGGGCTGGGTTTTGCAGCAGGGAAATATAGGTCAAAGGTGTTCCTCAGGTGGGACGTCTATGAACCACGGTCTCTTGTTTCTCTCCAATCGCAGCAAAAAGACTGCTCAGAGAAGGTTTTATATATGGTTTTCAGGACAAGAGAGCTAGCGCTGACAAATCTGAAATCAAATGTTTGACAACTGTCTGTGTTTGTGTAACTACCATAGCAGGGAGAATCATGGTTTAAAAAGTAATTTACAAGGGACTGTCAGAAACTTGGAAAAAATTTTGTTGTGGTGGGAACTGTTTAAAGCGGGTTACTTTCTCAACTAAAACCACAGAATGTGGAAAAGCTAAAATTACATGATGTAGAATTGAGAATTTAGTACAGTATCTCTGTGGGAAACTGTCTTGAGAACCAAATAGGACACTAGTTTTACATCTTCTCTAACTTGGTAGCATTTTCAAACAGTGACCACTGCGATTCCTGTGTTTTAAGTATCTTGATGAACAGGAACAGGAAAACTCATCAACTAACAGCATATTCAATATACTTCTAGAAAAATGGGAAGAATGCATGTAACTGAGGTTGTTTCCATATACTTTACATTGCAAAGAAGTGTTGCGACAATATGCAGAAGTCAGAACAGTTATCCTTCTCAAGGTGCTGTCTGTATGTATAGGAAATGAACACACATGGTCCTAAAAAGAACTACTTTGTGTTCCCCTAATCATTCTTCCTTTTCCCAGGTTCCACTTTTCCCATTTTATACATTGATAATAGATTAAGGTCCTAAGAAACCACATTCTCGGTACTATACTCATCATACCCTGAAAATACTCTTATCATAGAATTATAGAACTATATTTTGTAATTTTTTCTTTGGCATTTATGTTTGTAAATTTCTCGAGAGCAGGAAGAACCTTAATACATATTTTTTACCTTATTATAAACCCCTAATAGTTTTAATATAAATGAGGATAATTGTCTCTTTACAACAAAGCTTTTAGTCCTTCCCTTTACCAAGAAGTCCAGGCATTTAGTTCGCATTTATTCAGCCCCCTGCAATATGTGCTCATGTGGGCATGCATACACACTGCAACCTGGAGCTGATACACATACATGCATGTTCACACACACACACAGTTGGTGTGCCCTGCAGTTTATACACATGTACACATATGCACATATACTATCTAATTTTCATAGCAACACATTTTACAAAGAAGAAATTTATAGTTACATAATAGTGCAAAGTTATAGCCATACAAAGCATGCAAGGCACAATGCAAATCTGTCTGGGTTAAAGCCCATACTATTTTCACCACGAAACCACCTTAAACTCACCTTTATGTTAGTGAGAATAGCACTGGCAACTGTAATTCCTGGCTCTCCTTATTTGTCCAATTTAATTTCACTGAACTCTCTCATAAATAGTTTGCTTCATCATAAGTCTACTGAGAACTACCTCTCCACACGTCCTTTTAATTCAAAAACATTGCCAGGGTATACTGTTAAAATGTAGACTCTAAGTTCATAGATCAAGGGAAGTACCTAAAATTCTGCATTTCTACAAATTACCAAGTGATGTTGACGTGCTGTTTGTAGTCCCCACACTGAGTGTGAAAGTTCCAGACCATCCTTTTCCCACTGTCTTTGAACCTTCCCTCGACAATGTGTTCTTCACCGCCCTTCGTGGGTGCACTATCACCTCTCTTCCATACCTCTCCCAGTTCTCCATCTTGCGCTAACATTCACAGAATTCCAGAAACATGCTCTTAGCTCTTAGGCTTAATTCCACAGTGTACTTCTGATTACTTTTGTATGTTATATATTTGTCTTAGTCAACTAGACATCTGAGAAGCATCACTTCTTATATCTTTTTTAAAATTTCTCTTAGCACTCAGCCCAGTAGTATTGTTTAGTAGTGCAGTGGATAATTATTGGTTCATCTGCTGAGCTCAGAAGTCCTTTTCCATACACACTTTCCCTTCCCCTTCCAGGGTTCTCTGTCATTCTGAATTTGACTAGCAATAAAAACCTATTTTCTTTCATCAGGGGACCTTTATGTGAACAAAAATATGATAATTTAAATATGATAAATAATCATGCTTTCTGTGTGTGGGGGAGACACACAGCAGCTAACTTAAAGAGAAGAAAGACTGAAGTCAGCACAGAGAAGCACAATGATGCCAGTTCCTGGGAAGACGTCAGGAAGATGACACAGCCTTCCAGATCCAGGTGACAGTTCTTAAAGCTTCCCTGCACTGCTAGCCTTTGTCCCTATGATAAATTAAGAGCTCTTCTGTTTTACCTTAAGGATGTCCTATGGCTATAGCTCCTTAATCAATCTAAACTACAGCAGGTAGGTTCTGTGTGTGTTTAGCTGATGATGACTGTGATGATTTCTTGTCAAATGCAGCAGTCTATTTGCCAGGAAATGATGAAATGAAGATCATGTTGAGCAATACATTACTCTAAATCAATGACATTTTTTAATTGAAGTAATCAGAGTGCTTTCCTAAAATGTTCTTTTAAAATGGAGGCTCCTGGAAAGCATGACTGACATACTGAACCTTTATTTCTGGGGTTAAGCCCAGGAATCTGAATTTTAAGCAGGTTTCTAAAATAATGCTGAAGCCCTAACCTAAGATTTTGTTTAACATGATCTGCATGTGTTATTCTGATTTAGTCTAAAGTTTTGCCAACTAATGCATTGACTTTGACAGCCATACGAGTTTATGGATGGAGAGGGGTTTTGTTCTCTGCATTGCAGTAGACACATTGTGAATTCTGACTACTTAAATTTCTAATAGGAATATTTTAATCTCATGTCAGAAATTGAAAACCTAAAGCATTTACAAAGACCTTCAGAGATGGGGTTATACTAATTTCTCAGACTCTTTCTTCTAGCTGTCGTTGAATCCGGTGATGGGGTCCAGTGGCCTTTGTAACAAAGGAGATCTCTTGTATGATCTAATTATACGGTGCTACGAGGATAACCTGCTTTCTCCTATTTTGACCTCAGGATCAGTACAAGCAGCTTTCATGCTTTTAACCTCAGTTTTGGTCTTAGAATCAGAGTGACAAATTTGGCTTCATGCATCTTGTGTGGTCCCAGCAAACATTAATTCACAGTGATTATGCCAAAATAATTAGGTGTTCGAAAATAAAATGAGTCTTCTTTCCTCTATTTTTTTCTCTGAAAACCAATCAAAATGCATTCACATTTATATGGAAGTTAATAAGAAAAAAGTTCTCAAAATTGTTGCTCTGAAATATTATATAGAGGCCTTAATTTTATTACCACAAATGAGAACAGCATTTAAGCATCTCCTTCATGACTGTTAAGGCACAGTAGAGTCAGTGCATGCCCAGGGAGCTGTAATCACAGATCATCATCATGATCAATGGCAAAGACTCAGTGTGGGCTATCATGTCAATGGCTAAAGCTACTGGGGGAGTTGTGAAATGAGAGCCTTGCCAGCATGTAGTTCATAACTATTTTTAAGGAGCACTTGTGATCTAAAGGCTAAATGAGCGTTATTAGAGAAGCTTTCCATGTAGCATTTTTTGAGAAATTCCATATTTAAAGGAGACCAGTTATTGCATTCAATGCATACAACTGAAATTACTTGAGTAATGCAAATACACATTATTATGAATGGTGGAAAGCTTTACTGGTGGTGAGATAATGGCTTAGTAAGCAATTGAGTCGTCACATTTTTATCTCATGGTCACAAATAAAGAATTAGAGCAGGGCCATGAAGAGAATATCACACAGCAAAATAGAAAGAATCATAATAATAAATGTTGGGTTTGGGATGTAAAAATTCTAGTTGGTGAAAAATGACACTTACGTGTTTTATGTTACCCTAGGTGATAGTCATCATTTACCTCATCTTCTCTGCTAAAATTAAGTTTGCAAATTCAAGTCTCAAACTATAAACTACAGAAATATTCTAAAGGGTATTAAATAATTTTCAAAGACCAACTAAGATCTAGAGGAAGAGGAAGAAAACAAAATAAAAGCAGAGCATTTGAGAAAATAAGACAAACCATAATCCAGTTTTGAATTTCTCAAAGCTGAGACAGTTTCCTGACTACTTTAAACAGAATAAAGTTAGCACTAATTAAAGAACTGGTTTCACTATTATTTCCTGTTTTGGCAAATTCCTGCTTCAAAAATGGCACAATAATCAAATGCACACGCATACCCCCCCACACACGTATAACACAAAGATTTCATTTTCATAACAGAACAACTTCATCAAGAATTCACAGAGTCTTAATTTAAGGATTCTGATACTTTAAGATAGTATTCAATTCTCCACTTCTTCAGAAATAGTCAAATATGGAAATGCAGTACCAACTTAAAATTAGTGCTAGTATTATTTTAGACTGAAAAGTAAAATTCCGTCTGTGTTTTCATTAATTACAGTTTTTGAACCATGTAAAATGAAGAATATTGAGAAATCTACTTATTCCTGTAATCTCTTTTTCAATGACAAGTCCCACCATAAATCAATGTAATTGACAGTTATATTATATATCATGAAGCTCACCAGTTCAGAATGTTTTATGAACTAAAAGCCAAAATAATAATCAATCTTATTAAGTAACATTGAACAAACATAACACCTCTAAAAAATGCAACTAAAATATTAAGAAATGCAACAAACATTTTTACGTTGGTGCACATTAGACATTTTTATGTCATTCTGAGTCATATTTAAATGAAAAAATACTGATGTTAGTTTCCAAGAATATGGTCAAAAAGAAGAAGGCAGAAACTTCTGAAAGTACTGTTAAGTATAAGTACTGAAAGGACTGTCAATGTAGTGAATTACCTCATATTCCTGGGAAAACTTCAAGTTGTCATTTGCTTTCAACCTCTCAATGTGATCGGCAAGTTCCAAAATAGGTATTGGGGGATGGCTAGCCATACCTATTTAAAAAAAAGAAGAAGAAGAAGAAGAAATACATTTGAAAACAAATGAAAATGATGTAAACTCTTCCCAAATATAGAGAATACTGTAGTTAGAAATGGCCTGAAAATATGTGAGCAGTAGAGATGTTTTTGGTGAGGAAGCAGGCAGATAGTTTGGTTACTCAAAGCAGGACATGCTCTGGAGGGGTGGATTTTGTGGCCAAATAGAAAAATCACCAAGCATAATTCCCAAACTAACTCTTCCTAGTATAAAAGAAAATGTTATCATGGTATGAAACAATGAGGTTAGCTAGTGGAGAAAACTGAGAGTCAGGCTTGATGTCAACTTCTGCTTTGAGTAATGACTATTATGTCATCTCAAACTCCTTCCCCTGCACTGTGTGAAATGGAAACTGTGTGGAATTTAATGGCATTAAAGTGAACTAAAGAAAACAGACACATAGAAAGACCTAAAAGAAAAAGAGTAGTAGCTTGATAGGAAACATAAAGTGACTTATGAATAATCAAAGAAAACTAACTTGAAGAATGAAGGTTACCAGGGTAACCGGAATCATCTGAACCTGCAAGGGAAATGATGGGGTGAACAAAAGAAAAGAGTGAATTTGTTTAAAACAATGAAATGGATATTCTGATGTATTTTCAAAAGGATTGTAAAGATTATGTCAAGCTTTTGCAGGATCCACCATATGTTGTGACTAGATTAACCAATTAAGATTGTTTCAAGATTTCACAAACCTGTAGGTGACTGACATTCACATGCAAACATGGACACAAAAAATGACATGCATCACCACGGCTCACTGACGATAGTCACTGACGACACACCAGACAGCAAACTCAACTTCAAAAATGTTTCCACTAGTAGCAGATTGTAGAGGTTGGGGTTGCAGCCTATTCCTGGACATTTATAAATGGCCACATTAACCACTGTCTGGTATTTCCCACCACATCCCCTCATTCAACCCCTAGTAAACCTACAATCTACTTCAGGTGTAAGCATCTTTGTCCACTAATGAAAAATGAATTCAGGGAAGTGAGCACACAGTGAATGGACAAGGAAGGGGAAAAGGTGGAAAAGGAAAAGAAGGCAGAGTTTGGGCTGACACATCATAGTTCAGGGGACCAGCTGAAGACGTATTGATTTCATAGACACTATTAAAAATAATCCAGTGTTAGTTTTGGTAATTCCTGTATCTTTCTGTTTTCTCACTTTCCATAGGATTTGTATGTTGTTTCATTTTTATTAATTCTGCAAGATAATTATGAGAAAGCATTGCTGATTCATATCTTAGAAATACCAATTTCAGCTGGCTAGAGAAATCTGAACTAGCATGCCCCCATGGAAGCCTCTGAAGTATAAACATTTAGAGGGAGGAACTCAAACTGGAAGCCATGTTGACACTGCTGTCAGGGCAACCCTTTGGATGCTGTAGACTGCAGAGGAATGACATGTGATTGCTTTATGGGCATTCAGAAATTGTGCCATTACTGGACCTCACCCAATGAGTTCCTTTATCTCAAATGCCAAATTACCAATGGTTTTGGCAAATTAAGCAAAAAAACTACTTTGATTCTTCAAGACTATCATTTAGCACAGTGTTGTGAATTGTGTTGGTTTAGTATCAACAGCTGTAAAGGTCTGTGTCTAGTCAGCTGAAACTTTAGTGGAGGGCCAATAAAAATGAGCTGGTTAGAAAAAGAAACTCTTTATTGGTGATTTAATTATATATTTGGACCAAAATTTTGGAGCTCTTTCAGAAACTTTTCTCTATAGATGATAGAATTGAATTAGTTTCCATTCTGTGGAGGAAGTGGGTTGGTGACAGTGACCTGATAATTAAAGTGATCTTATCCAGCTGAGGCACTCCCCAGTAAAGAGAATGGAAATGCAAAAGGCACAAGAGACATAAGGCTTATCTGGGAATGGAATGGACGGATGGGGACATCAATACAGTGCTTTAACAGAGAAAATAATAGAGACAAAGATGTTTAGACCTTTTCGAGCGAATCGTGGGAGAGAGTTATTATCATATATGGACTGAGTGGTGGTTTGGCTAGAGAGGGAGGACACAGAGCCAATCAGGGAGGCGTAGGGGACTGAATTACTGCTCAAAGCTGCAAAAAGTAAAGCCAGTTGGAGATGGGAAAAGTATTAGTATAGCAGAAGTAGAAGACCATAATAAACAACCAAAGATGTGATCAACATATTTACTTTGGGCATGCACTGGCACATGGTCTGGAAGTATTATTTGGAAGTTAATTACAGACAAATCCAAGCAAATCTGTGCTTATCCTTTCTAAATCAGAATATATACCACACACGCAAAGATACCATTGTACAACTAAACCATTATTTAAGGCTTGCCAATATGTACCATATTGCATCAAATTTCTAGGAAAAGCAAAAATGGCAGAATGAATGTTGCACTGAAATGGGGGAACCTGTGGGACCTGAATGACACAGGAAACAAAATCCTGGCCCAGATTACTGCACGTGAGTTTCATGCTCGTCTCTATGAAGGGGGACAAATCAATTATAATTGAGCATCTCAATCTTATCTGTAAAATAAAAGTACAGAACTGGATAAATTCCAGAGTGACTCCCTTCTTCATGACTCTCCTTTACACCACACATTGATAAGATTTCCAAACAGAGAACAATCCATTGGATATGGCTCATACATAAAGCTTTTAAAACGTACAGCAACTTTCATTGAGGGATGAGGAACATTTTCTTTTTCCAAAACAAGTAACTATTATGCAGTTGAATTGTCTACCTTTTGAGATAAGTTAAGCTTAACAGCAGTTTTTAGCTTGTCAAACGTGTATACAGTAAATTATGTTACAATATGTATTTGTAAAGACTGAATGAATGTAAAAATTATGCTAAGTAATAAATCTGGAGAAAAACTAATTGGAAATTCCTTAGTTTATATTAGAAAACAATCACAAAAGATTCAAAATAATGTTGTACAATGTTGCAGAAACTTTTCTATTACCCAGTGTTGAGAGAAGAATATGACACCATCGAACACATTATATTCTAAATGAAAAAAAAAAAAAAAGACACTACTAACATAACTAAGAATACTAAGTTGCTCTTACTGCATTACCTCTTCAGTCTTTTGTCTGGCTACCTGGCCAGTGCTCAAAGTGTAGAAATTAATCTATTTTTAAGAGAACAGTATTTTTCACACTTGAATCTCAGATACTTTAAAACTGCTTTTTGTAGGCTGTGCACCAGATCGATTAATTCAGACTACCTGGATGTAGAAACTAAAAACGGATATTTTAAAAATTCAGTGAGCAATGGCTCTCAGTTCTGTGTTTATTCATGATGGAGACAGAGGGTAGCCTGTCTCCTTTGATTTTCCAATTAATAATCAGATCAGGATTTAGGAGAATGAGATGATCTTTTCCCCAGTGATATGCCTGAAATCCTTTGACTCCAAATTAGCAAGTGTTAGTTATTAACAGCAAAGAACTTGAAGTACTATTAACTGATGAAGACTTGCCAGTGCCATGACCTCATCAATTCAAAGATACAGATGGCATGATGCAAATGCATTTTTAATCTGCTATTTTGTTCATTTTAAACCTAATGCTCACATTCATCATAGGAATTTGTACCTGCACATATATATCCGGATTCTTTTTCTCCCATTTCCCTTCCCCTCCCTCCCACACTTTTCCCCTCCTTAGTTACAAAAGCTTTGTTTCCATTTTTTCTTTCTTTTCTCTTTATTTTTCCTTTTCCCTTCCTTCCTTTTCCCTCCCCTTTCCTAGTTCCCCTTCCCATTTCAACATTTGCTTCCTATTTCACAATATCCATTATACATTTTGGTCTTTATTTACACTTTTTGTTTCTCCCATCACAGAAGCAATGTGATATTTACATGTTACCAATTTATTTTGCTTAAGAGTATGGACTCAAGGTGCATTCATTTAGCTAGAAATGTCTTAAGCTTATCCTTCTCGATGATGAAGTAATACTCTATTGTGCAAAAGCCCTCCACATCTTCTTTATCCATTCAGGGGATGATGGGCATTTGAGGGGTTTCCAAAATTTAGCTACTGCAAACTATGTTGCTACAAACACGGGTGTGCATATATCATTGTGGTATGATGGTTTTAAAAATTTTTAGGAAGATACCAAGAAGGGGAATAGCTGTGTCACAGGGAACCTCTAGTTTTAGTTTTTTTGAGGAATCTCCACACTGATTTCCACAGTGGTTGCACCAGTCTACACTCTCACCAACAATGGAGAAGCCTGCTTTTTCCCCACGGCCCTTCCATTTGTTATTGGTTGATTTCTTGACAATAGCATTTTGAAGGCATACACTGAATCTGAGCACAATGTTCATACTGAAGCCACGATATCCACAAAATACAACTGTAACCTGACAAACAAACAACAAATGCAGCCACTGAAATCTGCCTTAGCCTACAGAGGGGAAAATAAAACAATGACTGCGTTTAACACAGCACATATTTGTGAAGATAATGTCATGACAGCTTTCTCATAAGAAGGAAAACTTTAAAAGTATGACATTTTAAGATGAGAGATATCTTCGATATAACTTACTCTACCATTTGCACTTAATACAAGAAAATAATAAAGCCTGGAAAAATTAAACGGCATGTGCATATTCAGGTTAGACAGGAAATAGCAAAAAGGTTTACATGCTGTTTGGATGTCTTTCTACAGTATTATTTTTGGAATGTTAGTTTTGATTCTCTAAAGAAGCAGCAGTTTCAGTGGCCAAAGGGATGAGACTTGTAAGCTAAACCGAAGAGGTTAGGTGTTGCATAATAAACGCTTCAACAAAGAAATACACTCATCCTCTTTCCTTGCAACAAGCAGACTTATAGAGCTCTCTTTTGTTTCCATACTTTTGATACAGGCTCAGGAAAGAGGAAAGTCTTCGTTTTTATATGAAAGTTAACAATAAGCATGGGATCAATGGCAACTAATGCTCGGTCTCAAAGTCAGAATCATCCTGAGGCCTGGGGTTGGGAGGTAGGGATCTGTGCAGAAGGGAAGCGACTGGGCTCCAGCACTTCCTCTGCCAAGTGGCAATGCAGAGTCGGCAGTGCCAGACTTGTCAGGTTTCATCCAGAACGTGATGTGACACCTCCCAGCTTCCAATGTTGAATCAACTTTTCTTGAAGCCCAGTGGACCAGATAGAGGCCTCTGTTCAAAATAACAAAATATTAACCCACTGGAATTACCACCAAAGAGTACAGAGGGACAGACTGCCTGCTTACATAGACAAGGAGATGGACAAGAGGAAAAGGTGGGTATTTCTTGCACTGGTTCATCCTCTAAGGATTCATTTATCTTCCCCTCTCCATAGCCTAAGCCAATTCATTTTATCAAGTAGGAAAATGAAGATCAGAGGAGTTAAATGAATTGATCAAGAACATAATTATCTGGAAAGTAAGGTCATGCAGGAGATCTGGCCACAGACCTTGTCACTTCTGAGTTAGAGCACTTCTCATTACGCCATGCTGTCTCTCAAATCGTTTGCCTGGAAGAGTGGTGACATGTGCAGAAAACTGGGCCAGTGAGACTGGGTCACTGTTAAGGCTTGTGTCCAGATGTTCCCCCAAAGCCTCATGGGGCCATAGGGTTTTTTCAGGTGACTGAATCCAGAGTATGTGATTGATTCCTAGTGGGGTTAAGGGTTCGGAATTAAAGTTGGATGACTGCTGGATCCACTGATTTGGACTGGAACTGCCCTAGTCCAATAAGCTGGATACAATATAAGATACAGAAAGAAGCTTGCTCTCTCTTTTGTTGCTTTTACTGCCTTCTACTGCCATGAGTTATTGCTCCTCTGCCATGTGCCGCACCACCTTGGAGCCAGCAGATTCTGTTGCTACAAACCTCTACAAACTGTGAGCTAAATAAACTTTTCCTCCTTTAACATTCAGTGTCATGTATTTTGTGTCAGCAATGAGAAAAGTAACTAAAACAGCCATCGATGTAACAATACAAAGATCATAAGCCATCCTGTTTTTAGGATGATATGTTAATACAATAACTTCACTGAGAGTATTTCTCTTTACATACTGGGAGACAGGATGAGGGCATTCATATTCAAATCTCTATTTTCTAATTACTTCTTGCCAAAACATTAAGTTTCAAGAAAACATGAACTAAAGGTACAAATTCAAAATGTTAAAAATAATAGCTGATATTTGGATGATGATTTTTTTAAAAAAATCTGCTTCTCTAATGTTCTTACTGTATTTTATTAAGTTATTTAGAAAAAAACTTAGAGTCCATACAGAAATGTTTATTAAATATAGGCTGACTATTCCTAATCTGAAAAGTCAATATCTGAAATACTCCCAAATCTGAAATTTTTTAAGCCCTCAGAACAGTGTGATTATGGATTAAAGAGAAGCTAATCTGTTCATCAAGTTAAAGGCAACAGCTTTTCAAAACTGTAAATAATTGATGTACCAGTGATAGAGAAAGAGACTTGGTTCACTACCATACTTTTACCATAACATGTACACTACTTAGGACACCATAAACAATACAAATATTTTACTAGGTTTATAACTTGCCTCACAACCTAATAATAAAGATAACAAGCATATTGATTTATAAGGTATAGTTGCTTCTTCGTAAAATGATAATGATAATTCCATTTGACCCATGATTGGGATTATCATTAAGAGAAATTTTCTCTAACGGTAGTTCCTGAAGTAAGCACTGAAGGATGTAATTGAAACTCATTTTCAATGTAGAATTTCTCAAAATGCAGAATTTGAACAAAACATGGAACTTAACATTCTGATCCCATGAATCAGGGTTTTCAAGCTATATATAAAACAGATTCATTTAGGTTGTGTGCTCACTTTTCTTACGGCAAAAAAAATATGAAAAAGGACATAAAAATGGATTTTGGTAGCACTGATCAAATTAATAGCATGACTGCATGAAAGAAAAGGCTTCAGAACTTTGGAAACTGACTCTACTACAGTGCAGTCATTTCTGCTGCTGATATCACCATTTCTGATCTGGTAACTTTTTACAAGTTTATTTTTATTTTTCACAGCCCATCAATCACCCAGTATCCATATATGCTTTAGGGCAAAACATAGTAAGGTCAACTACAGAATGAAAAAAGAAGCTTTTATGTTGTGACATCTGATGAAGAATTCTTAAATCTCTTTTTGAAAAGGGTGCAAGCACAAACACCATAGTCCTGTTTTTGTTTGAAGGTCCTTTCTAGAGACCTGAGGAAAGAGTGGGCCAGTAGATTCTGGAAGGTGGCACATACAGGCACAGAGAAAGGCAGTATCTGGCACTCCATGTGACACTGTCAACTCCATTCTGTCTTACACCTTTTCTTGTGCTGGAAAGAAAGCATGTTTCTCTAAAACACTGAACTTCTAAAATTGCTTTGTTGGGAAGAAATATAAATATGAACATATATCCATATTTTATTTGACTTCCTTATATACATCACCTACTAATAATATTGTATTTAACTTCATCATAAATATAATACATATGAGCAGAGGCATGGGCCAGAGAAATTAAATCTTCACTACAGGATTTTCACCATATAAAAATATATGTAATATGTGTCTCCCCTAAAATGGTAAATGTGTCTATGCTAGGGCTCTGCCAGGTGTCTAGCATGCAGAAATAGCAACGATGCTGTGAACAGGTAAGGGTTTGGTACTAGTTATTACAGGACCAACTGCAAGAGCAAAGTATGGCAAATCGTGGGCATTACTAAAGAGAAATCAGTGCACTCTGAAATCTATAGAACAGAATATGATTAATTCCACCAGACATCTAGAAGGAGGTAAAATCTAGAAAAAATAATCTCGGATAATCCAGTTTTATATAGTCAAATCTAACCCAGGAAACTGTGTATATATTCAACAATGTATCCACATACTGAAGATTTTATCACTTTAAGAACTATATACAAAAATGTAAAATGTCTAGGAGGATATGTATGTATAGAGTTGCATATGGCATTTATTTCTGTGCTTGGATATCCCCTCGCAAAGCCTCATGTAGTCACGGAGGGTTGGCCTTTCGAAGGTGGCTGAGTCTAGCTTTGTGATTGGTTTATTATCTAGCACTGGGATTGGCAGTGTGAGGGCTGCACGTGCCAGGGGAAAGGAGCCAACATACAACATAAGGGAGGGAAGGAGGTGCACTTTCTCTTTTTTGCTCTTGTGGTCTTTGGTACCTGCTGCCGCCATGGCCATGAATGGCTGCCCCTGCACCATGCCACCCTGCTTTGCAGCCAGCTGAGTATGGGCTGAACCCTCCAAAAACTAAGCTAAATAAACTTTGCCTTCATTTTGGGCATCGGATATTTTGTCTCAGCAATGGGAGAAAAGTAATCAAGAAAGATACTAATCTATATACTCGGGTCTCCATTTTGATTTTGTAAAGTACTTGGTGAAACTAGCAATGCTTCTCCAATTGCCTAGTGCACACTAGTTCTGACTGCTTCTCTACACTGACAACTGTTGACTTATTCATTTAAACCATTATTGTCTTGGGAGATAAAGATAGCTTAGGTTCTCTCAATAGCTTGACTATATCCTACTGTCTGACTCTTGCTAAGACAGATCAACACTCATGGACAATACCCTCAACAGAGGCACTTGCCATTGTGAAAGCTGGAGCCTCCTGACCTGCTCAGATGCTGGAGTACAGCCTTTGGCTTAGAGGAATTTAATTCTTACCCAGAATTTTGCAGGTGTGCTGAAGCATATTTCTCCCCGCATTCCAAACCACATAAATTTAGATGGTTATACTAGAACCAACAGGCGTCTCTGCTTTCTTTTTGTGTTTTAGCTGAATAACAATGGACAGACCTATTCCTGACCAAAATGCATTGTGGTATTCTTAAGACGTAGGAATTTATTCTCATAGGACATTTGGAATATTGGGCAAATTGAGAAAGAAGATTGGACTCCTTAAACATACATGCTCAACAAAGAATGAGTAACAGAGTAAATGAATCTTTCATTCACATTTTTTAAGGGAAGTAAAATTTATGCAATCAGTGAACTAAGCAATGTGCTTCCTTTGGCATCTGAAAGGTTGGCTGCACTTCAAATGGCAATGTTTGTTTGGTATTTTATCATTCACAACAGACTCATCAGGAATGGGAATCAATTTGCTTTCACTGGCAAGTTCTATTCAGATGCTGGTATATAAATCACAAGTTTCTTACTTCATCAAGAGACTACGTGAATACATGGCATATTAAGTTCCCATTTATGCATAGCATTATTAAATATTCTCAGCTGTTATGATGTGTGGGGATAAATAACTATATTGCCATAGATCTGACATATATAAAATATTTCACACAGTGAAATATAATTTATAATGTAAAAATTAAGTAGAATCAAAGCACCAAGTATATAGCACCTGAAAAAAGGATTGCTTTGTTTTATCACTCAAGAAAATCCTTGATTCTTCGTGAATAAGAAGAAAAAATTACAAAAGGTTACTTTGTTAACAATCCCACCTTCTACTCTTATCCTAGTGGCAAATAATTAAAGTAATTCACAGTCACTGGCTGGAATCCATGCTAGGTGAAGCAAATGGTCACATCTCTGTGAATTTCACATTAACAGCTGAGTTTATTTCCTTTGTAAAGTGGTCAAATTTTCAGGACAGCAGGCCACACCATAGGGCTTTGGAGGAAAAGTGACTACTTCAACAAATCAAGCTTAAGTGGATTGTTTATCACAGCTAAGGGGCACAACACAATGCTTCCCAAGTGTGCGGCTGTATTGGGAGCTTAGGATAATTTCTCCTTTTCTATTCTCTTCTTCTACTATATCTCCTTTCTCGTATTTTATTCATTAGTCCACTTTATTCCATTACCCATTTGGTGATAAGTAGCTAAATGGTGCCTTCTTACATATATCTATCCTCATTTTAATTCTGTAAAATCATTAGTGATTTTAGTGATCGCTAGTGATGAGTGCCACTTCGATTTTAGCATTCATTTTCCTTTCCAGTGATTTATTTGAATTTAACATGTTCCGTCTATAAATGGATCTAGTATTCTCATGTACATTAGAGAAAGAAATTCTTAATAGAATTATTGAGTTGTCCATATTTGAAAAATTACCCATAAAAATGAGAAGTATTTGAAGACACAAATCCCTTGGAAAAGTCATTCCTATTCAGTTGCTAATATTCACTCTTGCTCCATTAACAATCTTTTCTACATAGTTCCCATCCATGCTTCCCATTTATGCCTGGAAGCTTTGTCTGTTGTTACCACAGGAGGAGAAGTGTTGCAGTTCGATTGGCTCTTCTGGAGCTACATTTCCTTCCCACTCATCTCCTTGACTGTGTTTCTGTCTCTGCCGGAAGACCAAGGTTCCAACACAGACTGCTGAACACAGAAGGACTGCAGTGCAGCCCAGCAAGGACTACTGAAAAACATGATCATCCTCTCTATTTCTAAAATGTGGTGATGCAGGTGATGAGGCAAGGATGGCAAAAAATCATACTGCACAGAACTGCCTCGGCATTTTGGTCTTTTATATATTGAGTTAACCCACATGAAAAGTACATGAATTTCTAGGCCCAGTAATAAGAAGCTGGCATTAGCCTAAATTAGTCAGTATTGCTTGAAAGCGTAGTAAACCAGCCTGATTTACTACTGTACGTTATTTCATATTAAGGTGCTCAGAGGACCATTGAGAAGGCAGGGCAACGTGGAGCATCTAGGAACAGCAGTGATCCTGGGGAAAGACTCGTGCTTGTTCAACTTTCATGCACAAGTTTGTGGGATTCTTTTTTAGCCTTTAAAAATGCATACAAAGATATGTGGTTACGTGAAAATTTATTCTATGTTTTATACTTATGAAGGTAATTTTGCCTTCTGAAAAACAAATTTTAAAGGTCTAAAACCATTTAAATTAGAAGTTTTTTCTTTTAAAAATCCACAATCATGACTGTACAGTACAGCCACTTTGAAACCGCTGAGCATTTCATTCAGTTCGACACTTGTGACCATGATAAATGTTTGTGTAAAAGTGACAATATGCTAAATACAATCAGTTACACATTTCCAATTACAAGCAACTCACTGAGAATGAACAGTTTAATAAATCTACAGGGTATCATACAGGGGACTAGAATATTCATGTAACACTAAAGAAACTTGTCAAAAATTTGGGATACAAAACTACAAGCAAGTTTTTCTCTGAAAGATTTCTTATATCAGCTGTATACCATGTTCATTATCATAAGTTATTAAGGTAGTATGACTTGGCTATGTAATTTTAGCTCCACTTATCATTTGTAACTTGCCGTGCACTTGGTATAAACAAACTTTGGTTAAAAAGAAAGCAAAAGAGATTTAGACTTGGAGTACCAATATTACACAAAATCCCCTCAGGAAGTATAGTGCTTTTCCTGCATGGAAGCACTTAATGTTCTTTAAGAAAAATACATATTATTTTGTATCTCAGTCCCTTCAAGTGTCTCCCCTGTAAGAAATCTGAATTGGTGAAATACAGCACAAGTAACATTCTAAAATGGGATTTTGCCTCTTCTTCCTTTTCTTTCCTTCCTTACTCTTTCCTTTCTTCCTTCCATTCCCTTTTTCAAAATTTCAGAGAAACATAAACACAAACAAATAGGGAAATATAGAACAAAACTGTGCTTTCCCAATGGGATGAATGATGTATACATTCATCCTTTTATTCACGCATTCACTTTACGAGGAAGTAAAATCTCTCCAAATTGATGTCTGTGAAAACAATAAACTGTTAAATTTATAAAAATGGCAAATATTTCCATAAAAACTATAGTTCTTCCAAATTTTGAAGAAGAATCACATGCCTTTCTTTACACTACCCCACTTCAGATTTGCACAAAAACTTAATCGTCTTCCAGACTTATGCTTGGATGAGTCTCGACAATATTGAAATAAATCAACAGGATGAAAAATATGATTCAAAACAAGCTGATATATTCATCTCTCAAGACAGTATCACCTGGGCCAATAAACTGGGAGAGAAGGCTGCATTAGGGATGAATGGACCATGCATCTTACCTGGTGTTTGAAAGTTAAGGCGCCTCAGTTCTACAGGGTCTGTTGGGTGGTGTGAGGGAACCTCCTTACTGTTCGGTATACTGCTTTTTCTAGACTCAGACTCTGCCCTCTTCCTATGGGGAGAAAATTAAAATTTGAGAATTGAAACACATAAAAAGAAAGAATTAAAACATACTTTAAAAAAACAGTCATCATCTTCAGCCCTCAAGAGTTCAGTTTCAAAACTTTTTAATCACTTAGGTTTATGATCTTATACAGGCTGGTTTTCTTTTCTTGGCATATGGCAGTTCTTCTGGTCTGAAATCTTTATGTTACATGGATGACCTTAACATCATCCTTCAGTTTTAGGATTAAATAATTCAATATCTTTGTCTTTTGGTTCTAAAGGGGTGTTGGTAAGGTATGGAAAAACTGTTAAATAAATCTCTCTTATCTACTAGCTCTACTTGTGAAGAATATGACAGTGTGTTTTTAGTCACTGATCCTAATATTGTTGTTAACAGAGAGATTATCTAGCCCCAAGCCGAATGGCTATTTCTGTCCCTTCCTCTTTTTAAGAATATATAACTGATGATGAAAGCATGGAGATACACTGAATTTTCCCATGAGATAAATACTACTTCTAAAATATTAAGCTATTCTGATACCTACAAGGAGAATTGGGGCCACACAAGACCATCTTATCTCTTTCAAATTGGAAGGAAAAAGAAAGCGTTGACTATTTATGGTGGTGTTAAGCTATTTGTGGTTAATAGTCTGTTAATGAAAGTCAATCACATAACAATCAGAGAAAAAGTAATTTCTCCCCACAGGTAGTCCAACTCTCCTGATGATTATTCAGTATACCATTAATGGTGCCTTGTTATAAATACGATTTTTCATAGAATTCATCTTATGTTTTTAATATGCTTCCTTAAATATGCATGCTCAAACTGTCATAATGTAATCAACAATTATCTAAATAAAAAATACCATAAAATTTCTTTATCTTTGTTTTTCTTCGAATTCAAACAACTATCTTCTTGTAGGCCGAATGAGATTAAACACCCCTTTAACAAATGGAATCCTTGATTTTATTAGTACATGTTTGCAGTACATAACGATTACACTGATCGTTGGAAGCTGGTAAATCTACCTATCACATCTGAGTTTTTTTTTTTTTTGGCCCCCACCACTCCTATTTCCCCCTGCTCCTTCAATTTCTTGGTTCCCTTTCCATTTGCGAAAGTTCTGTTTTCATTTTTTATCTGTCAATTCTTTTTATCCCATTTTCTCCCCATCTCTCTCTCCTCCCTCAATTTCTTGATCCCTCCCCATTTGAGAAAGATCTCCCTACTTCCTATCATCTTTTATCTTACTCTTTATTTACATTTTGGGTTTTTCATGTAAGAGAAATCATGATATTTAAGTTTCTATATTTAATTTATTTCATTTATTATTAAGTCTTGATGTGTATCCATTTATCTAAAATGGCTCAAGTTTATCCTTCTGCAGAATAGTATTCCACTGGATGTAAATATATCACATTTTCATTACCCACTCATATCTTGATGGGCATGTAGGCCATTTCCAAGATTGAGCTATCATAAACTGTGCTTCTATAAACAATGGCATGCATGTATCAACATAACGTGATGATTTTAACCCTTTGGGGAAGATACCTAGAAGGAGAATAGCTGTGTTAAATGGAATTTGTAGGTTCAGTTTTTTGCAGAATGTCCATTCTTATTTCCCGTAAGGTTTTTACTAGTTTAATACTCAGACCAACAATATAGAAGGACTTTTCCCCCACTCCCAGCTTCACCGGCATTTGTTATTGTTTGATTTCTTTTTTTAATGGAAAAAGGTAAAATAAAATTTCGTAACAATAGGAGAGTAACAATAGTTAATATATTACATGTTATCTTTAGAGTAGCTAATCAAGGTACTAGATATTGGCACAAAATTTTGCTCCAATTGATATTTGCACAAACTTTCCTTTTTAATAAACCAAAACATATTAATAGTAAAACTGACTTGAATTTTTTTTCCATTTTCCCTACTGTCTTTTCACCTTTCACCCATCCTAGTTCCACTTTCCTTTTGAATAAGTTCTTCAATTCCACAATATCTTTTGTACATTTTATACTTTATTTACTCTTTGTGTTTCTCACACCAAGGAGACAATATGATGTTTACACACGTAAGTCTGATTCATTTCACTGATGAGTATGGTGTCAAGGTGCCTCCACTTACCTACAAAAGTTTCAAGTTTATCCTTCTTTATGGATGAATAGTACTTCATTATATAAAAATATCACATTTTTTTTATCCATTCCTTGGTTGATGGGCATTTGGGTTGTTTCCAAGATCTAGCTATTACAAATTGTGCTGCTATAAACATGGATGCACATATTTCGCTGTGCTATGATGTTTTTAATTCTTCTGGGAAGATACCCAGAAGGGGAATAGCTGGGTGGAATAGGACTTCTAATGCTAGTTTTCTGAGGATCTCCACAATGATTTCTACAGCAGCTGTACCATTCTACACTCCTACCAACAGTGGAGAGGGTTCCTTTTTCATCACAGCCCTACCAGCATGTTATTGGTTCATTTATTGATGATAGCCATTCTTTCTAGGGTGAGATGGAATCTCAGTGTTGTTTTAATTTGTATCTCTTGAATGACCAGAGCTATTGAACATTTTTTCATACATTTATTTGCCATTTGTACTTCTTCATCTGAGAAGCGGGTATTCATCCCAGATGCCCATTTTTGGGTTGGGTCTTTGAATTTGGGGGGGATCTGATTTTTTTAATTCTTCATATGTTCTAGATATAAGTCCTTTGTCTGAGGGACAACTAGTTAAAATTGTTTTTCCATTCTGTGGTTGTCTTTTCACACTGTTGGTGATTTCTGTGGCTGTGCAGAAGCTTTTTTAGTAAGATGAGATATAGGTTGTTCATTCTTTGAAGTATTTCCCATGCAGTCTGGGTTTTGTTCATGAATTCTCTACCTACACTTGTGTCTTCAAGATTTCTATCTACTTTCCCTTCCAGTAGATTTAGTGTTTCTGTTTTAATTATTTAGATCTTTGATCCATTTTGACTTTAGTGCATACTGATAGACATGAGTCCAGTTTTAATCTTCAGCATGTAGAGTCTGTTTCCCAGCACCATTTATTAAAGAGGATATCTTTTTTCCCATGAACAAATTTGGCCCATTTGTAAAATATAAGGTGGCTGAGTGTGTTTGTAACTCTGCCTACATCTTCTAATCTGTTCCACTGGTCCTCAGGTCCATGTTTTTGCCAGTACCATGCTGATTTTATTACAGTAGCTTTGTAGTATAATTTAAAGTCAGGGATTGTGATGCTCCCTGCCTTGCCTTTGTTGCCCAGGATTGTCTTTGCTATTCGAGGGCTCCTCTGGTTCCAAATAAATTTTAGGAATGTTTTCCCTAATTCTGTGAGGTATTTTAAAGGTATTTTTATCAATATTGAATTAAATCTGTATAATAATTTTAGGAGTATGGCCATTTTCACTATGTTGGTTCTTGCTATCCATGAACAAGGGGTATCTTTCCATTTTCTGATACCCTCTTTGACTTCCTTTAATAAAGTACTGTAATTCTATCTGTCTGTCTGTCTGTCTATCTATCTCTTTTACAAACTTTGTTAGATTGATTCCTAAGGTTTTCTTTTTTTTTTGGATGCTACTGTGAAGAATGTGGTTTCTCTAATTTCTGTCTCAGTAAGTTTGTTGCTTGGGTACATGAATGCTATAGGTTTTTCAGTGTTGATTTTATATCCAGATATGAATTTGGATATTAAATATAGAAGTCTTTTGAGTTTTTGAGGTCTTCTGTGTAGAGTATCATATGATTCACAAATAATGATGATTTAATTTCTTGTTTTGCTATCCTTAGTCCTTTTATTTTTCTCTCTTGTCTAATAACTCAGGCTAGTGCTTCCAGAACTATATTGAATAGGAGTGGTAATAGAAGGCATCTTTGTATTGTTCCTGATTTTAGAGTGAAAGCTTTCAATTTTTGTCCATAAAGTATGATGCTGGCTGTTGGTTTGTCATAGATTGCTTTTTTCAGATTAAGACCATCCATTCTGATTTTCTGTAGGGTTTTTATCATGAATTAGTGTTGAATTTTTCAAAAGCTTTTTCTGTATCCATTGAGATGATGGGATTTTTTACTTTAGCTCTGTTGGTATCATGTATTACATTTATTGATTTGCATATGTTGAACCATCCCTGCATTCATGAGATGAATCCCACTTGGTCATGGTGCATAATCTTCATTATGATTTGTTGCATTCTGTTTGCCAATATTTTATTGAGGATTTTTGCATCTATGTTCATTAGGGAGATTGACCTATAGTTCTCTTTTTTGGTTGGGTCTTTCTCTCGTTTGGTATCAGGGTAATACTTGCCTCCAGGAAAGAGTTAGTGAGTATTGCTTCCCTTTCAATTTCATTAAAGAGTCTGAGGCATATTGGCTTTAAACCTTCTCTAAATTTCTTGTAGAATGCAGCAGTGAATTCATCAGGACCTGGGCTTTTCTTTTTTGGTAAGTTTTTAATTACAGTTTCAATTTCATTGACTGATAGTGGGTTATTCAGAATTTTTATAACTTCTTGACTCATCTTTGGTAATTCATACATATCTTGGAATCTTTCCATTTCTTCTGTGTTTTCCATCCTATAAGAGTAAAGGTTTTCAAAGTAGATATTGATGATCTTCTGAATTTCCACAAGATCTGTAGTGATTGAGTCTTTTTTCCAGTACTCTTTATAGTGTTGGTTTGGTAGTCATGAATTTCTTCAGTTGTTCCTTGTCATGGGAATATTTCTCCATTAATTTTGAAAGATAGTTTTGCAGGGTACATCAATCTGGGTTGTAAGTTGTTTTTTTCAGGAATTGAAATACTTCAATCTAAACTCTTGACTTGAGGGTTTGTGTTGAGAAGTCTGCAATGATTCTAATGGGCTTTTCTTTATAGGTGATCTGTTTTTCTCTAACAGCTTTTAATATTCTGTTCTTGTGCTGAATTTTTGTGATCTTGATTACTATATGTCTGGGTGTGGATTTATTTTGGTTATGGTTAAATGGAGTTCTATATTCCTCACTTCCTGTCAATTTCTTTTCCCATGTTTTTTGCTATTATGTGTAGAAATAATTTTTCATGTCATTTGTGTTGATGCCTGCTTTTTACATTGACACCAATCAGTCTTTATTATTTATCTTTGCTTCATCTTACAGCTGTTAAATTGTTATTTCTTGAACCTTTGCTATCTTCAAGAGAGCTTTCCTTTCATGATCACTAGCTGTGATCCTGTCTTGAAGGTCTGAATGTCTACCTTCAGTTTCTTTCAAGGAATTTTGACAGCTTTCAATGGAATTTTTAATTTCCTGGGTATCTATCTGAATCCATTTCCTGCATTTTATTTCTTTCCCATATTGATCATTTATGGTTTCCCTCCTTTTCCTATCATTTTTTAAAATCTATACTCTACATTTGCCAACCAATTCCTTTATGAATGTTGACATTTCTTTTTTTACCTGAAAGATTATTTCTGATCTGATTTCTTCTATAGCCTCATGGATTTGTTTCTTTACTTCAGTTGGTATCATTTCAGAAATTTCAGATGTATATCTTTCATTTTTCTCTATTTCCATGTTTCCTGGACTTGTTCTGGGTGAGCTGGAGTTCTGAGATTGCATTTTACTTCTGCGACTTGTCATTTTATTTCAAACTTTTTTTGTTTTCTGTGTTGACCCTTGTAGATTTTTGTAGCAGGTAGCTATAACACTAATAACTATGGTTCTCTAGGAAAGTCTGTCCTTTAGGGATATCTTCTGTGTGTAGGAGGTTCTTGGTTTGTGTCTGACCAAAGATCCTACCTTTCCAATTAAGAGTGGAATGTTGGCATCTTTCTGGTTCAGTCCCCCATCCTTTGGTGTTCCACTGTGTTGAGGTTATTACCCCAGAGCTTCCCAGTATTGTTATAGAAGGGAGAACAACTGATTACAACAGATATGACACCCTAGCTAAAGTAGTATAATTATCAATAACAATAGCATCAAGCACAGTTTAGAATCTGACGAACTGGGGTATTTTGTACCTTAAACAATATGAGAAAAATCTACTGTTATATAACAAAACTGATAATAAATTAGGAGCTTGTATGCAAAGTGTTCCCCCATAATAGAGTGGTTTTATCCTGTGGTGGGGAAATTTAAGGAGAATAGTGGATAAAACAAAGATAACTAAAAAGGAAGTAGAAGGAAGGGTGGAGGACAGAGGATGATCACGCAAGCTTTGGTAAGCTAGAGAAGAGGACAGCAAAGCAAGAATGAAGGAGTAAGCAAGGGATTATCTGAACTTGGCCTCTGAGTTTGAGAGATGGGGTTAGTTTTCTGTGGCTAGATTCCTCCCCAATCATTTATAAAAGAGTGAAAAAAAAGATAAGTAGAAAGAAGAAAAAAGGAATAGGAAAAGATAAAAGCAAAACAAAAATAAAAAAGAAACAAATGGGGTGGCCTCACCCACCTGCTTCTATTCCACGTGTCTTTTTCTCCAAGGACAATGATGCTTCACCTAAGTTACCACCTGTTGGCTCATTTTGTTAATGTTGCTTTGGACTTTTTTTTCCCACTAGCTTTGCCTGTTCATTGCCTGTTCACCATGTGTGCCCTAGTTGGGGTAGTAATGTGTCGCTCACATTCCCTTGCTGGCCTGGTCCCTCTAACAGAGGAGGGGATGAGCCAGGTACCTGAATTTGTCCTGCTGTCTAGTTGCCAGGTCTGTAATGCAGAGGGGAGGAGCCAGTCTGATTTCCTGATGATACATTAACCACCCTTTCAGGAGTAAATTGGAATTTCAGTGTTGTTTTAATTTATATTTCCCTAATGGCAAGAGATGTTGAACATTTTTATTTTCATATTTATTGGCTACTTGTAATTCCTCTGAGAAGTGTCTATTCATTTCAGATGACCAATTTTTGATTGGATCTTTTATTGTGTGTGGGGAGGTCTAACCTTATTTTATTTTTTTGAGTTCTTTGTTTATAGTAGATGTTAGTCCTCTGAGAAATCGCTGAAAAATGTTTTCCCATTCTGGAGGTTGTGTCTTCATTTTGTTGGCTGTTTCCTTTACTGTGCAGGTTTTTTTTTTAATTTAATATGATCCCATTTATTAATTCTCAGCACTGATTTTTTTGTGCCATTGGGGCTCTGCTCATGAAGTCTTTTCTTATGCCTGCTTTCCAGAGTTTTACTTATTTCATCTTCCCGCAGATTCTTTGTTTTAGCATTTAGATTTTTGATTCATTTTGATTTTAATTTAGTACATGGTGAGAGACATGGGTCTAGACTAACTCTTCTGCAATTGGATATCCAATTTTCCCAACACCATTTATTAAAGGGCCAATCTTTCCTATAGGTATATTTTGGCCTCTTTGTCAAAGAGCAAATAGCAGAATGTGCCTGGGGTTGTTTCTGCTTCCTCTATTCTGTTCCACTGATCCACATGTTGGTTTTTGTGCCAGTACCCTCCTGATCTTATCACTGTGGCTTTGGGCTATAACTTCAAATCTGAGACTGTGATGCAGCCTGCTTTGCTTTTTCTACCCAGGATTGTTTTATCCTATTCTGGATCTCTTTTGGTTCTATGAAAATTTTAGGATTATATTCTCTAGTTCTGTGAGGAATGCTACTGGCATTTTGATTGACATTGTGTTAAATCTGTGTATTACTTTTGGAAGTATAGCCATTTTGACACTATTAATTTTGCCTATCAAGGAAAATAATACACCTTTCCATTTTCTGATATGATCTTCAATCTCCTTTTTTTTTTTTTTTTTTTTTTTTTGTGGCACCAGGATCAAACTCAGAACTTCACACCTGCCAGACAGGTGTGTAAACCATTGAGCCAAACTCCCGGGCCTAGTTTTTTGAGGCAGGATCACACTACGTAGCTCGGGCCAGCCTTGCACTCCCGTTGTAGCCCAAGCCGGCCTCGAACTCACAATGCTCCTCCTACCTCAGTCTTCCGAGTGCTGGGATTCACGGCGTGTGCCACCATGCCAGGCTAATCTCCATTTTCAGAGTGATGAAATTTCGGTTGGAGAGGTCTTTCACTTCCTTGGTTAGGTTAATTCCTAACTATTTAATTTTTGTTGATATCACTGTGAATGGCATTGTTTTCACAATTTATTTTTCAGTGAATTTACTAATTGTGTACAGGAATGCTACTGATTTTTGTGCATTGATTTTTTTATCCTCCTATACTGCTCAACTTGGATAATTCTAGGAGTCTTTTGATGGAAATTTTTGAGTCTTAAATGTAGAGCTCATGTTATCTGCAAACATTGATAGTTTGACCTCATTCTTTCTTATCCATGTCCCATTTATTTCTTTCTCTTGCCGGACTGTTCTGGTCAATGTTTCGAGGACTACGTAGAATAGGAATGGTGATAGTAGATCTTCTCATGTTCCTGATTTTAGAGAAGAAGACTTCAGTTTTTCCCCATTTAATATTATGTTGGCAGTGGGTTGTTTATAAGTGGCTTTTATCAAATTTAGATAAGGTCTTTCTTTACTTATTTTCTTTAGGGTTTCATCCATGAATGTATGTTGAATTTTATCATAGGATTTTTGCAGGCTATGCATTTTTCCAAATACTGATTCTAGCAGCCTCCATATTGGAGTCATAATCCTAATGTCTCACGTCACTCTACACAAAGGTATTCTTGCTTCGGAACAGGGATGCTGCAAAGTGCTTAGGTTCATCTTTCCCACCCCTATCCCTGAATGTGAGCACATGACAGTGGTACAGCTCATTACTTTGGCTGTGGCAATGGGCTTTCAATCAATGCCAACCAGGTCATTCGATAGTTAGCTAGAGGGCTCCTATTAAATAGCCTTTCTTTCCATCTCTGCTCATCTGTATAAAATAAAACTAACCAGGAGATGAAGGGAAGATTGATGTGAAAGAGATGTGCACTTGATTTGCTCAAGTGCAGTGCCTTTGGCAAAACATCCTCACTGAAATGAATTTTCTTGGTTAAGTCCTATTAGGCACCTTGCTTTCTAAGTACAGTAGCCTGGATTAACCTGTCTCAGGCTTTCCTTAGCTTCCTAAAGTTTCCAGGTACAGTCCTTGACAGAATGTACTGCCAAGCCATACTACCAATCAGAGTGATGATTCTGAAACATGCCAAAGGTACTGGCAGCTCTAGTCATATGGAATAAAATATGAAAAGGAAAGGAAAAGAAAAGATGGAGTGCTGGTGAGAAAGAGATGAGAAGGAAGAGAGAGGGGGGCTCAAAAGAGCACATGAAAGAAAGACATCATGATCATTTCCATTTTCAGAGTAGAAAACATCACTGCATTCAGCACTGTGAGATCCATTTTACCCCAAAGAGGCAAAATTGAAATGGGCTAATGAAATGTCACCAAGTACAGCTAGCCAATCAATCTCATATGAAACTATGGTTGGTATTCTCACTTCGAATACTACTAGTGGCTCTGCTCAGACTCTGGTTCTTTCACAAAAGTAGGTACAGATTTAATTCTTTACCTATGTGCCAGATCCAAAGACTAAAAGTTAGATTTTTCTCCTTTTTTAAACTATCACCGTTTCAGGAATATGAAAACCAGAATTAGAACTACCTGGGCAAGAAAACTACTTTCTTGCAGGTACTGGGGATGAATCTCTTTATAATCTCTTCCCAGAGGCCAGGCTGAATGACTCTGAGGGCTAGAAAAGGACACTTGCTAAAGAAATACAACCCATTTCTCTTGGACCAAGAAACCTGGAAATCTTATGTGGTTGTAAAGATGTACCTCTCAGAAAACCCAGATATGAGATTAAAATTTAATATAATTCATTCTTGTAATGGACTAGGAGTGGTGTCTGGGTAGTTAATTAAATAACTTCTCCCTCACTCTATCTGTTCCAATGAAATAACCTCCAAAATCTTGAACTTTCAAAATCCTAGTCAGCCAGGAAAACCAGCTCCTTCCCTCCACTCTCTTTAGTTTTGTTTATATGGTCACAATATGCATCTTTTTTATTGGTGTTTTGAGACAAGTTATCATTATGTAGTCCAGGTTGGCCTTGAACTTGAGGCAGTCCTCTTGCTTCAGCCTACTGAATGTTGGAATTACAGGCATGCACCACCATGCTTGGCTCATAATATGGATAATTCTGTCTGCATATACTCTCACCACATTGTTTTTAAACATTTGTATGCTACAATGATTTTTTTCTAACCCAAAAACATTTTATTCCTTTTTGGTACTAGGAATCGAACTTAACCTTGCGCTTACTGGGCAGGCACTGTGCTGCTGAGCTATATTCCCCGTCCCCAGAAGAATTTCTGACAAAGATATCAATGATGAACTATTGGTGTTTGTTGGTATTAATGGTAAAGACCTTTAAAAACTGAATTCACTACCTAAAATATTAAAAATCATATCATGCTGTAAATGAAATCCAACAAAAATGTAAGTTGTAACATTTTTTTGATAAGCTTTCACAGGTCCTATCATTCTCAATTAGAAAAGAAACATTAACTAGAAACAGATTCCAGGTATTTGCCTTGCTACTATTTTCCTATTAGGATGATAAAACCCTGATATAATTTTGATTTTTATTGTAAGAAGTACAGTATCTGTCAGGTACAAGGACCATGTGGTAAAAAAGAAGGGAAAGATCATATGACATTTCAGATACATTAGTAACTGCTAATGATGTACAGTTGTTTGAGATGTGAGCAGTGTACAACAAAATGCTACTACTACTCTCTGGTCTTTGTGGTCCAAGGGGTGTTTGATTTCCGCTTATCCCTGCCTTTCATCTATGGGGGTGGTTAAGACCAAAGGGACTTTGGGAGAAAGATTATATTTATTGCCTTGGGGCAGTGAAACTTGGACATCTGGGAACAAGTTTTTGAGAGAAATATGTATTTATTTGAAATTTCTACTGTTAGTATTCAAAGAAATTACTTTGAATATTTCACAGTTTTGATACCATGAAGAATGTGATCTCAAGTCTTGGAATGCCAATACTGGATACGTGTCAACTATGAACACTGTTATGAATTCCTTTACTTATGAAATGGAGGATTAGAAGATGATATAGTAATTTTGACCCAACTCTCTCATCCTAACACAATGAGAAGGCAGTGATTATGCTGTAAAATGTGGACAAGGTTGCAAAGCAAGTTACATCTATAAGTACATTAATCGGGCTCAATGTGTTTAAGGTTTGTTTTTCAGCCACAACATACTTTTGTGTGTGTGTGTGTGTGTGTGTGTGTGTGTGTGTTTAAACTGGATTAATGGTAACTAGTGATGTACACAAAATCAGAAATCTCAGAGATTTCAAGACGCCCATTGTCGAATGTGTGGCTCTATGGCCACTGGAAAATAACTTTGGAGAGTACAGTGTATAGCAGCTCTCAAATTTGAGTGTGCATGAGACACCCACATGGGAGGGCTAGCTGCACACAGCCTGTGGATTGTACACCTTGAGTTTCTGATTCCGGAGGCCTAGGTGGAGCCTAGGTATTTGTATTTCTATCAAGTTCCAGGGATGCTAATGTCACTGCTGTTGGTTCAGGGACCCCTCACTGAGGACCTTTTGGACCTAGGGGCAGGGGACCTCTGAGATCTTTTTCTTAATCATAAATTTATATGTGCATTTGTGTATATCCATATCTATTTATGTTTACAGATATATATAGGTATATGTCTTTATAGAAGCTAAAAACTGGAAATTAATTTGGAGTACTGACTCAATTATCATATGGTCTATCTTAGCTAGTGTTATTATTGTTATTATTATTGTAGGATGGAAACCATGGCTAATAATTCTGGATTAGGTAAGAATTTTCAGTAAAGCATGGCATCAATATCTATGGGCTGTGAAAATATTAAGAAGTGATCTGTGATCAAATTTGAAAAGTGATCCATAAAAACAAACGAAACAAAACAAAAAGGCTTATGGGACACCTCACATTTCTGCTCTGCAGACAACATTAACACACACAAATGATCATTTGACCTTGCCCACAAACAAAACCCAAATACTGGTTTTATGACTTTCCAAGTTTGGCTTCAAATATATACACGTTTGCTTTTTTTCATATAGGCAGAATATTTCCCTCAATCATTTTAATATCCAAATCATCAATCATTTGTCCATCTCCCAGTTAGTATCTTTCACATCCAGCCCCCACCCTCATCTCTTCAGCACCTCCACACTCTGAGTGTCTTCCTGACCACTGAAGGACTGTGGACTCTATTCCTCACCTGTCAGGTTTACTGCTCCATTTTAATGCAGCAAAAAAAGAAAAAGAAAGGCTGAATGTTAGTTGGCCGATGGTAACAAGTAACCATGACAACTGAGATTTAAAAAAATAATAGTGCACAAAGTAAGGACACATAACTGACACACATTAGGAAATTACAGTGTTTCAAAATACTACAAGGCCACTACTCATTAAACAGAGGACATGAGGTTACCTTGCTGAATAAGGAATCTGTGCATGTGTGTGTCCATGTGTGCACGTGTGTGTGTATTAGTCATATTTATTTGTATCTATCATCTATGAAATACTGCTAATATTAATTATATCCCAGGAGGTGCTTGATGATATATAATTTGATTTTTATAAAACATGCCATGAGAAAGTTACAAATACTTTTAATGAAAATACAATAGCATTTCATGAAAGCAATTCATTTGAAATATAACGTCTTCAGTTAAAATGTATGCTATTCCTTTAATGCTATGAAATATCTACAAATTGCAGTGAACTGCACAAAAATTCACAAAATTGAATAATATAACACAAGCTAATAAAGTGGCAGAAATGATTGCTTCACACACATTTTAACAAGTAAGGCAGTCATAAATCTTTTTTTTCCAATATAAGATTAAATACACTTTTGGTTTTGGAAAATATAATACTCATCATTATAAATCTAGAGAGCATGACCCATCTATACAGCTGTGCTAATCCAAGTAAGCATTTTATTACCAGTCATTGGTAAAATAGCTTATTTTTTTATCGGACTGCTGCTTTTGTGGACATATCTACTTCATGCTCAAAGGTACTTTCACATGATAATATGTAGACTGTTTAAATAAACATTTTTTTTGCAGAGACCTACCCTTTAACTGAAAAGAATCTAAACCATCTTCACTTTTATGCAAACTGCAAAGTGGGGAGTTCTTAATGCAAAAATAAAACTACTGAGTGTTTAATGCCAATGAAGCATATACCCATGGTGCTGAAGTATCTGTAATTATGATGTAACACAGTCCATTTCTTACAAAAAAGAGAGAAAAGGAAAAATCCACATTTAAACTGTATGGACACACACATATAAGATTAAATAATACTAAATTTATAGGTTCATTCTTTTTATTCCTAATTTTGAAATGATTTAACTTTTTAATTAGGTTAAAAAATTCTACTTTGCCGAACTTGCTGATTTCTAAACAACAATTACAGATTCCAGTGTGGTAAAATCTAGTCTTCTGTATGGAAGAGAGCCATGTAGTGTATTAGTGGTTTTATGTGTTAATAGGCTGCTTAAGTATTTACATGAATAAATATTCAGTTAATATGTAAATCACTTCATCTGCTACAGAAATATCAGACTCAGCACACACATGGGCACATATTTGGTGCAAATATCTAAGTTTGACAGCTTTCAGAGCTGGCAAATATAAATTATAGTTCAAGGGTTTTATTATTATAGCTTTTGCCAACTAAGAGGAAGGTGATACTGAGTGACAGAATAAACCAGTGGAGGGTAGATTTTGAGAAATACCACTTGATCTGTACAAATTTAGCTATGTAACAGAGTTCTCTGCTGGGCACTCTACTCGGCACAAGGGATACAATGAAGAATAATAGAGTACTTGACTTACAGTATAGTAAAGAATAAAAAAATGAGCAATTACAGAAATACAGTAGGTTCTATAATAGAAAAGGAGAAAGTACTTTAAGGGGATAGAGTCCCAAGGTAGTGTGAAATGGTAGTGAGGGGTACTAGAAAGGCTTTGTTTCAGCATCTTAGTTCACTTCTAAAGGATAAGTCAGAATTAGGCAGGCCGAAAGGAGAGGCCCAGAGTAAGAGGAAATGCATCCCAGACACAGGGAGGAGAGCAGGCCAAGGCCAGAAGGCGGGATCCACTGGGTTGGATATGGCAGTACACTTTTACAAAGCATTTCAAAACATTCTGGACTGCATTTATTTGGAAATATATATAGCATTGATACAACAAAAGGAGACTAAAAAATTAAAGTCAACATTGGAGCTAGGAAAAGCTAATTTCTGCAATTTAGAGAACTCTCCCTCATGGCTTTCACATATAAGGAATGAGGATAGAAATTATTTTCTGTGTTCACAATGTCCATTCAGGCTAGACTATTACTCAAGAAATAAATGACCTCCAAATCTACACTGCACCCCCAACCCATATAATAAACGATTCTTATCCATCTTGGAATGCTTCCCCACGGAGTCAGGCTAAGACTTTACTTTTAGTTTTTTTTGTGTGTGTAAATAATTCTTGGGCAGTTCTAGAACTAAGGACTGAAAAGTCTTATGTATTTCTGAGAGGTAAAGGGTAGATGAATATATAAGAAATTTCAATTTCCTTCACAAATTTTAATTAGTGTGGGTGGATGGATGAAGGGAGGTTGGATTCATACTTAAACACACACACACACACAGCAATACTGATTCTATTACCTGTTTTCTGATGTTCTCAGATCATACAACATTATTTAAAGCTTAATTATCTCATCTACCTACTTACTTTATAAGTGAGTTAATGGAGGCCAAGAGCTTTGGTTTAACTTCTCACTGCATTTAGCTACAAAGCTGGAACTTGAACATAGGTTTCTTGACTCCTAATCAGTGTCTCTGTAAATACACTACTTGCTATCTCTCAGGTTCACATTTTAAGTCTTTGCATGTATCCAGTAAAGAGTGCAAAATTTCAAAAAACAAACAAACAAGAAAGAAAACCAAGAAAATTTCTAACAAACATACTATAACTTTCTAATGGTTCAGACAGTGTATCAGGGACTTGACAAAGCCTCCAGGATATTTTTGTTATTGATTATCAGTGTGTTACACCTGCATAAATTACTAGCATAAAACAAAGAGAAATTAATAAAATGACAGAAGACATCATTAACAGTCAAATTAATAAAACGACAGAAGACATCGTTAATATATCTCAATGTCTCCATGTCTCCTCAGATAGCTAGATAAAATGGATTTATATGTACAAACCACTTATAGTCACAGACCTATTTCTAATGCTAGTGTTTTGTACACAGGTGTATTTGATTAAGGGATTATCAAAACAATGGGAGTCAACACTATTTTATGTTTGTTCCCTCTCAGAGCAATATGTGAACTATGCAAAAAGACAATTATTTTAACCATAATTTTAGCAATAGTAATAAAGTTATTTCAATTGTAAGTCATTATCAATGACCTATGCACAAGCTAAACGGCACCTATAGAGAAAGAATTATGTATCGTTTATTTAGCTTTGTTCAGAATCCAAGCTATAAAAGACTCTATTCATTGGGTGCAAATGAAATCCTCTGTGCCCAATGACTGCCTCATGATAATCAAGAAGGACATTGTTAGATCTACTTGAACTACAAGTCAGGAATGTTCTTTACTGCTGAAGCATGCATTTCTATTTCAGAAATGCTTCATGGGCTTTCAGATGGTTAGCTAAATATACTTAGCATTCGAAGATGTGTGCAATTTCCAACAATTGCATTAGACGATGCTTGTATGTGCATACACTAAAATGAAACTCTTTTTAACAGAGTTATAAAACCTTTAAATACGATGTCTCTTTTTGCAGGATTAGAAAAATTAAAACTGCGTTGCTATTTTTTCAAGCACAAGCAGATGAAGCAAAGAAAACTTAATTATGAATCTTTAAAACGTAATAGGATTATAGTCCTCAATTTCTTCAAATTTATATAACTGATTCACAAACACCATACATATCATCGCTAAATGGTATGACTTAATGATAGTCAGGGACACCCTAAAGAAGAACACCTTTGAACATGAGGCATGCATTCTGTACATTTTTAACCATCAAAAATGTCACGTGGTACTGTCTAGCAATGCACCTGTCAATAGGTGCATTGAATTCTGATTTGAATCTCACAGTGGGATGTCACCACTTGAACAAATATTTCTTCCCAGACAATGAGAATTCTAGCTTTTCTTTTTATTATTACATTCTTTTCTTGTAAGACCTAAGAGCACACAAACAGGTACAGGCACTAGCTCCTGCTCAGATTCAAACAAAATCCATAATTATTCTGGGACGTGTGGGTGGCTCTTGCTTTCTGCCCTTATCTGTAACAGAGGAGAATGGTGGTAAAGTACCATGGGGCCTGTAAAATACTCACTAATGAGGTATGAATTGGGATGGGAGATGGTTACAACTATCAACTAGGAGAAGTCTGCCTTTGATCACCACTTCCTCAACTATTTTATAGCATGCATAATTGAATGATGGATGTTTTCTTTTCTTTCTGACCCTAGAACAGGTTAGGCAATATAATGGGTTATGGCTATGAGTTTCTTTCATTTATCCCTTGTTTTTTCCAACCTTTCTTCATGCTGGAATAAAACTGAGTGAAGCCTTATGTTATGGTTTATATCTAGATGTCCCTCCCCCACAAGTCTCACGTGCTCATGGGGTGGCCTTTTGGGAGGAGCCTGTATTAAGAGATGAGATGCTGGATAAAGTGTGCATGATAACTAGATTTGCCCACTATTGGTTTAGGATAGTTCTGGCTATGGATAATGGGAAGACCTACCCTGGATACTGGTGGCACCAATCAACAGGCTTGTAGCCCAAAAGCAAAATAGAAGGCTGCTGCTTTCTCCTGACTGCTATGCCATGAACTGCTTTGAACTGTTTCTCCTCTGCAATGTACCTCTGCAATGCTACCCTGTCTTTCAGCCAACTGACTATAGACTAAAACCTCTACAAACTGTGAGCTAAAATAAACCTTTCCTCCTTTAACTTACGGATATCAGGGATTTTGCCCCAGTAAGGAAAAACTAAGACATCTTATAAGAGAAGGTTTTCCAAAGGAGAGGTACTTTGTAGCATTTTGTTTTTGAGTCAAGATAAGAAGTTATAGAGGGGAAAAAAGCCTATTCCAAGAACCTAAGAATAAGAAAAGGTGGGCAGAGATAATATAAACACCACAAAGAGAGCTGTAAGGGCAGGAAAAAGAATTAATGGAAATGAGATTACACTGAATATGTAAGCACAAATCAAAATGAAAACTGTCTATTTGATTCTCAGGGAAAATATGATACCAAAGGAGCAGAAAAAGAGGAGGGCCAATAGAAAGGGAAGATAATCTTCATAGTAGCATTCTCAAACATGACATACATGAAAGAAAACAGGAAACCAGATTGATGTTTTATAAAATATTTGAATTAGAAGAAAATAAAAATTTGATATAAAGGTAAGTAATTAAGAATTTAGTCATTAGGGCCGGGAGTTTGGCTCAGTGCCTTAAGTGCCTGCCCTGGCAGGCGCGAGGTTGTGAGTTCAAT
>RJWM01003604.1:0-111291 GCA_004363535.1 Dasyprocta punctata | reverse complement strand
ACCCCCAAAAATCCATTAGAAGACTTCTAGAAGTAATAACCAAATTCAGTAATGTAGCTGGATACAAAGTGAACACTCAAAAATCAATAGCATTCCTGTACACAAACAACAAAGTCACTGAGAGAGAAATAAGGGAAACCACACCCTTCACTATAACATCCAAAAAAATGAAATACTTAGGAATCAATCTAACAAAGGATGTAAAAGATCTATACAGTGAAAATTACATTACTCTGAAAAAGGAAATCGAAGAAGATTTCAGAAAATGGAAAGATATTCCCTCTTCATGGATAGGAAAAACAAACATAATGAAAATAGCCATTCTCCCAAAATTATTATACAGATTTAATGCAATCCCAATCAAAATACCACTTGCCTACCTCACAGAGCTAGAGAAAGCATTCCTGAAATTCATCTGGAGCCAGAAAAGACCTAGAATAGCAAAGGCAATTCTAGGCAACAAAGGGAAAGCAGGAGGCATCACAATCCCAGACTCGAAAGTATACTACAAAGCTACTGTGATAAAATCAGCATGGTACTGGAATCAAAACAGACCTGAAGATCAATGGAATAGATTAGAAGATACAGACACAACTACAAACACACTTAGCCACCTCATCTTTGACAAAGGGGTCAAACATGTACATTGGAAGAAAGACAGCCTCTTTAACAAATGGTGCTGGAAAAACTGGCTTTCTATATGCCGTAAACTAAAACTAGATCCATGCCTATCACCATGCACTAAAATAAAGTCAAAATGGATCAAAGATCTGAATATAAAAACAGAGACACTAAACTTACTAGAAGACCGAGTAGGTAAAAATCTTGATGACATAGGAGTAGGCAGACAGTTCATGAACAAAAATCAAATTGCACGGGAAACACTTCCCAGAATCAACAACTGGGATCTCATCTTACTAAAAAGTTTTTGCATGTCAAAGGAAATCTCCAACAGAGTGAAAGAAAATCCATGAACTGGGAAAATATCTTAGCCAGTTGTCCATCAGACAAAGGACTTCTATCTAAAACATATAATGAATTAAAAGAAATCAGGCCCCTAAAATTCAAGGACTCAATCCAAAAATGGGCATCTGAGATGAATGCACACTTCTCAGAGGAAGAAATACAAATAGCAAATAAAAATATGAAAAAATGTTCAACATCAATGGTCATTTGGGAAGTGCAAATTAAAACAACGCTGCGATTCCATCTCACTCCAGAAAGAATGTCCAAGATTCAAAAATCAACCAACAACAAATGCTGGAGGGGCTGTGGGGAAAAAGGAACTCTTCTCCACTGTTGGTGGGAGTGTAGACTGGTGCAGCCACTGTGGAAATCAGTGTGGAGATTCCTCAAGAAGCTAGGATTAGAGATCCCATTCAACCCAGCTATCCCTCTTCTGGGCATTTTCCCAGACGAATTGAAAACATCATACCACAGTGATATCTTTGCACCCATGTTTATAGCAACCCAATTTGTAATAGCCAGATCTTGGAAACAACCCAAGTGCCCATTGATCAAAGAATGGATAAAAAAGATGTGGTATTTTTATACAATGGAGTACTACTCAGCTATGAAGAAAGATTGCATTGAGACTTTTATAAATAAATGGTCACGACTTGAGACCATACTCATAAGTGAGATAAATCAAACCCACATGTGTAAATACCATATTGTCTCCCTAGTGTAAGAAACTGAAAAAGTATATAGGTTCCAAAATCTATAATAAATACTATGTAAGGGTAAAAAACAGCTCGAAGAGCAAAAGTAATTGGGAAGGGAAAAGGGGGAAAGAGGGAAGGAAAAAGGAAAAGATATAAATCTGTATATATGTATATGCAAGATAACTAAAATGAACACACTGCTGAATGTATTTGCTATTGAGAAAGAACAATTAATATTCATATGATTAGGTCAATTTTACATGTCTATATCTGTTAATGTAAGTAACCATTTTAAAGATGACGATACGCAATATTGCAACCATTGTCATGTTTCTATCATCCTGTTTTGTAAACCTGCAATGTTATTGTTGTGCATTTACTCTACTCGTTTGTTTGTCTCTTTTGCTTGTTGTCTTTGTTACGTATGGCTTTTTTTTCCTTCGCTTAAATAAAAAAACTTATAAATCTAACTTACCATTCAAACACTTACACTTGAGAAGCTGAAGCCCAAAAACAATTAAGCAAAAAAAAAAAAAAAGAAAGAAAAAGAAAAAGATCAAGATACAAAATAGAAGAACAGAAGAAAATAATGGAAACTTAGAATGAACAAAATAAGACATAATGAGAATGCATGAAACAGATGCAAAGGGATATGCCAACATTCAAATTCCATTGAATGTTGGCAAAACCACTTGAATGAAGCTGAGGATAAACTATCAGACCTTGAAGACAGCATGGAAGCTTATGATCATGAAAGAAAAGATGTCTTAAAAATAACAAAGAACCAGGAAACACCAATTCAACAGCTACAAGATGATGCCAAAAGAAACAATATAAGATTGATAGGTGTCAATGAAAAAGCAGGGGTCAATAGGAATGATCTGCAAAGACTATTAGCAGAAATAATAGCAGAAAATTTTCCAAACAGGGAAAGAGTATCTGATATTCACATAAGTGAGGCATACAAAACTCCAATTAACCATAACCAAAATAAATCTTCACCTGGACATATAATGATTAGGTACAAGAACAGAATACTGAAAGCTGTCAGAGAAAAGAAACAGATCACCTATGAAGGAATGCCTATCAAAATTATGGCATATTTCTCAAAACAAACCTTCAAGTCAAGAAAAGCTTGGAGTGAAGTATTTCAAATCCTGAAAGAAAACAACTTTCAACCCAGATTGATGTATCCCGCAAAACTATCTTTAAAAATTGATGGAGTAATAAGATACTTCCATAACAAAGAACAGCTGAAGAAAATCACAGCCGCCAAACCAACACTACAAAGAGTACTGAAAGACACTCTAGAAAGAGAAAAAGATACCTACAATCCTAAGAACAACAGCAGAAGGAAACCACTAAGCAGGGTAAAAAATTAAACAGAAAACATAGAAAACCAGCAAAAGAAATATCACATGACATGGATAAGTCAGTACATATCAGTTATATCAATCAATATAAATGATCTCAATTCACCAATAAAGAGAAACAGATTGGCAGAGTGGGTTTAGAAACAAAGTCCAACAATATGCTGTGCAAAACACATCTAACTCAAAAGGAAATTCACAGACTAAAAATCAAAGGATGGAAAACAATACTCCATGCAATAGGAACCCAGAAAAAAGCAGGGGTAGCTATTATGTTTGCAGATAATGTGAACTTCAAACCAAGACTGATCAAAAGAGATAAAGAAGGTCACTACACACTTGTTAGGGGAAAACTACAAGAGGAAGAGATTATGATCATAAATATATATGCATCAAATATAGGAGCACCCAAATATGTAAGACAAATCTTAATAGACATGAAAAACCAAATAAACAATATTACAGTTGTAACAGGGGACTTGAACACCCCAGTGTCACAAAGAGACGATCAACCAAACAAAAAATCAGCAAAGAAATAACAGGACTGAATCAAACTTGTGAACAATGGACCCAGTAGATGTGTATTGAGTGTTCCACCCCACAGCATCAGAATACACATTCTTCTCAGCTGCACATGGGTCATTTTCTAAAATAGATCATATGCTGGTCCACAAAACATGCTTAAGTAAATGCAAAGGAACTGAAATAATTCCATGCATATTAACTGACCATACCTCAGTGAAATTGGAAATTAATGACAATCCCCCACAAGAACCCCATAAACAGATGAAAATTAAATAACACTGTCTTAAACAATCAATGGGTCACAGAAGAAATTAAAGAAGAAATTAAACAATATTTACAATAGAATGAAAATGCAAATACAATTTACCAGGACCTGTGGGATACAATGAAAGCAGTTCTCAGAGGAAAATTTATAGCACTAAATTCCCATATCAAAGAAAATGGAAAGAACACACATAACAATCTAATGCTGCACTTCAGACTTATAGAAAAACAAAAGCAACTCAAACCTGAATCCCAAAGAAGGGAGGAAATTGTAAAGATCAGAGCAGAAATTAATGCAATTGAAACTAAGAAAACAATACAAAGAATGAACTGAAGAGTTGGTTCTTTGAAATAATAAATAAAGTTGAAAGACCCATAGCCAACCTTATCAAGAGGAAAAAAAAAAACTCATATCCATGCAATAAAAACTGAAAAGGGTGAAATGACTACAGACCCTGTGGAGATACAGAAGACCATCAATACTTGCTTTGAAAACCTTACTCACATAGGCTTGATAACAGAGAAGAAATGAACAGATTGCTAGAAACCTATGAATTGCCAAAGTTGAATCAAGACGTAAAACTGCTGAGTAACTCCATTTCAGCTAATGAAGTTGAAAAGACAATTAGGAATTTACCAACAAAGAAAAGCCCAAGTCCTGATGGATTTACTGCTGAATTCTACAAGAAATTTAGGGAAGACTTAATGCCAACACTCCTCAAACTCTTCAATGAAATTGAAAGGGGGGCAAGTCTCCCTAACTCATTCCTGGAAGCAAGTATTACCCTTATATCAAAATCAGAGAAAGACCCAAAAAAAATGAAAACCACAGGCCAATCTCCCTAATGAACATAGATGCAAAATTCCTCAATAAAATACTGCCAAATAGAATATAGCAAGTCATCAGAAAGATTATACACCATGATCATGTGGGATTCATCCCAGGAATGCAGGGATGGTTCAACATATGCAAATGAATACATGTAATACACCATATTGACAGAGTCAAGGACAAGAATCACATGATCATCTCAATAGATGCAGAAAAAGCTTTTGACAAACTCCAACACCCATTCATGATAAAAACCCTACAGAAAATCGGAATAGATGGTCTCTACCTCAACCTGATAAAAGTCATATATCATAAACCAACAGCCAATATCTTACTGAATGGACAAAAACTGAAAACTTTCAACCTAAAATCAGGAGCAAGACAAGGATGTCATTATTACCACTCCTATTCAATATAGCTCTACAAACATTAGCCAGAGCAGTTAGATAAGAGAGATAAAATGAATAAGGATAAGAAAAGAAGTTAAATTATCATTATTTGCAGATGATACTCTACATAGAAGACCCCCAAAAATCCATTAGAAGACTTCTAGATGTAATAACCAAATTCAGTAATGTAGCTGGATACAAAGTGAACACTCAAAAATCAATAGCATTCCTGTACACAAACAACAAAGTCACTGAGAGAGAAATAAGGGAAACCACACCCTTCACTATAACATCCAAAAAAATGAAATACTTAGGAATCAATCTAACAAAGGATGTAAAAGATCTATACAGTGAAAATTACATTACTCTGAAAAAGGAAATAGAAGAAGATTTCAGAAAATGGAAAGATATTCCCTGCTCATGGATAAGAAGATCAAACATTGTGAAAATGGCCATTTTCCCAAAATTGTTATACAGATTTAATTCAATTCCGATCAAAATACCACTTGTATACATCACAGAGCTGTATAAATCATCCCTAAAATTCATCTGGAACCAGAAGAGACCTAGAATAGCAAAGGCAGTTCTGGGCAACAAAGGTAAGGCATGAGGTATCACAATCTCTGACTTCAAAATATATTACAAAGCTACTGTGATAAAATCAGCATGGTACTAGAATCAAAACAGACCTGAAGATCAATGGAATAGATTAGAAGATACAGCCACAACTACAAACACACTCAGCCACCTCATCTTTGACAAAGGGGCCAAACATGTACATTGGAAGAAAGATAGCCTCTTTAACATGTGGTGCTGGAAAAACTGGCTTTCCATATTCTGTGAATTAAAACTAGATCTTTGTCTATCACCATGCACTAAACTAAAGTCAAAATGGTTCAAAGATCTGAATACTAAAACAGAAACACTAAATTTACTGGAAAACAAAGTAGTAAAAATCTTGATGACTTAGGAGTAGGCAGAGAATTCATGAGCAAAAATGCAGCTGCATGGGAAATTCTTCCCAGAATCAACAACTAGGCTATTGTCTTATTAAAATGTTTTTGCATAACGAAGGAAATCTCCAACAGAGTGAAAAGAAAGCCCACGAATTGGGAAAATATCTTAGACAACTGTCCCTCAGACAAAGGACTTCTATCCAAAACATATTAAGAATTTTAAAAAGTCAGGCCCCCAGGAGTGCACGACAGGTGCAGACTACAGGAAGAGAAAGAGGTGGGCCTCTCGTGAACCTGCCCCACTGGGTCAGAGAGGCTCCAGCCAGAAGATAACCAGCCTGCCTTCCTGGGGAGTGTGTGACCGGCACATACTCCAGGAAGAGAAAGAGATGTGTCTCTCAAGAACCCGCCCTGTTAAGCCAGAGAGGTTCCAACCAGAAGACAACTAACCTGCCTTCCCGGAGAGTGCGTGACCGGCGTGGACTCCAGGAAGAGAAACATTTGCCTCCCATACACCTACCTGTGTGTGGGCTAAGAATCAAGTACAAACACTCCCCCACCCCACCCCTACAACACCCAAAAGCAACCTGCTAGTTCGGAGGTCTGGCTAAATTGATAGCAACTAAGGTACGTAAAGCAACTAAATGCTAATATTGTTTCAGTGATTTTCCAGGCCTGGAACTGACAGACTGAGCATCTCTTTGGAAGATGACAGTAGGCAATGTAGCAAATATGGGGAATTCTCTTCTGTCTTGTCTTCGAGGCTCAATATTGTTCTCATTGTTTTGCTTTATTCTGATTAATTTTTTGCTTTATTTTATATTCTGTTTTTATTGGTTTTATTTTTTTTTGTTTGTTTTTGGTTTAATTTTACTGTACCTGTTGGAATGGTCAACTATTCTGAAAATAACAAGATATATTACAGTAGCTATTGTTTTCATAGTATCTTTCTTTGAAGTTCTGTACCAGTTCTACTGCTTTGTTTTGATTGACTTTGTTCTGTTATGTTTTGTTGGATTTTATTATCTTTAAAATAAAAAAAAATCAGGCCCCCAAAATTCGAGGACCCAATCCAAAAATGGGTGTCTGAGATGAATGCACACTTCTCAGAGGAAGAATTACAAATGGCAAATAAATATATGAAAAAATGTTCAACATCAATGGTCATTTGGGATAGGCAAATTAAAACAACACTGAGATTCCATCTCACCCCAGAAAGAATGGCCAAGATTAAAAAAATCAACCAATAACAAATGTTGGAGGGGCTGTGGGAAAAAAGGAACTCCTCTCCACTGTTGGTGGGAGTGCAGGCTGGTGCAACCACTGTGGAAATCAGTGTGGAGATTCCTCAAGAAGCTAGGGTTAGAGATCCATTTGACCAATCTATCCCACTTCTGGGCATTTTCCCAGAAGAACTGAAAACATCATACCACAGTGCTACATGTACACCCATTTATAGCAACCCAATTTGTAATAGCCAAATCTGGGAAACAACCCAAGTGCTCATAAATCAAGGAATGGATTCAAAAAGATGTGGCATTTTTATACAATAGAGTGCTACTCAGCTATCAAGAAAGATTGCATCGAGGCTTTTATCAGTAAATGGACACTATTCAAGACCATACTCATAAGTGAAATATATCAAACTCACATGTATAAATACCATATTGTCTCCCTAGTGTAAGAAACTGAAAAAGTATATACAATCCAAAATCTACAATAAATACTGTGTAAGGGTAAGAAACTGCTGAAAGAGGAAAGGTAACTGTGATATGGGAAAGGAGGAAAGAAGGAAGGGAAAACAAAAATGACAAATTTTTTTATATGTATACATAAGATAGCTAAAATGACTATACTACTAAATGTATTAGTTATTGAAAAAGAACAGTTAATACTCATATGATTAGATCAATTTTACATGTCTATGTCTGTTAATGTAAACAACCCTTTCAAAGGAAACAATATGAAATATTACAACCATTGTCAAATTCCTATCATCTTGTTTTGTAAACCTATAATGTTATTGTATTAGATTTGTTGTTGCTGTTTGTCTCTTTTGCTTTTTGTCTTTCTTTTCTGTGTCTTTTTGCTCTTAAATAAAAAAAAAGAAAAAAGAAAGATTTTTTTTGCTTGAAAATAAGGAGGAAAAAGCAATAAAAATTACCTTAAGCCCTAACCAAAATTTGTTGAGGTAGCTCCTAGCATCAAAGGAAAAAATGCTGAAATCATGCATGACAAGGAAACTTCAGGGAGTAGAATTGTGTGTACAAATACCAATGAACACATTGTCTTGCTTCTCACTTTGCTTCTTCTTTCAGATGCCTTCTCAGAAATTTGATACTAATGATACTAATCTCAAGTCCTTGAGATTGCATGTGTATTAAAACCAAATGAGGGGGGACAAAAGCTAAATGAGAGGACTCATAGTTACTCTTTGAAGCTCATCAGATTGCATATATTTAAACTGTAGTTCACAGATATTTTGTCTTTCTTCCTGTATTACACTTTGTTATGATTTAGTCCCCCAAAGGCATCATGCACTCACAAGTGGGGCTCTGGAATGTGATTAAATCATGGGGCAACACGGCTGACTTTCTGTTAGGAGGCAGGGAAGAGGCTGGTCCCTGGGTTGTGACCTAGAAGGATGTATTTCCCTCCCAGCTCCTCGCTTCTCTTTCTTCTTCCTAGTTGCCATGGTGTGAGCAGATTTTCCTCCACTATGCTACTCTGTGATGTCATTTTTTTGCCTTGGAGCCAGAAACCATGAACTGTAACTGTGAGCCAAAATAAACCTCTCCTCTTTTAAATTGTGAGTGTTGGGTATTGTGTCTCTGTGGCAAGAAAGTGACTAAGACACACTTATTAAATTTACTATTAGGTATGGTGCTGCATGCCTATAATCACAGCACTCAGGGAGGCTGAGGCCTAAGGATTACAAGTTCTAGGTTGGTCTAAGCAACTTAGCTACTTAGTGAAACCTTGTCTAAAACAAATATTTAAAAGGGGTTAGGGATGCAGCTCAGTGCAAAGGCCTTGGGCTCAATTCCCAGGACCATCCCAAAATATAAAACAAGAGAGAAAATAAATTTTGATATTTAATTGCACACTTTTCCCCTAAGGCAAGTTACAACACTTGTCTCAATTTGCCTCATATGCTGATGTGTTTATGTATTATATTCCCCCAGTAGATGATCCCCTTCCAGCTGTGGTTATACCAAACCTCTTAAGTATGATGACATTTTGTTTACACCACCACAAGGTAATAAGTTTACATTGATCTTTACTTTCTGTTCTTTATATTATGAAAACAGTGGGTATGTTTTCATGTGCATCTTTTCCCTCCAAACTGTTAGCCCATGGGTCCTTATCTGGGATGCATGCCAATACCTCTTAAACAAGGGCTTGAGTCAAATAGAGAGGAACTTTATTGAACTAAACAAATCTGAAACTCCCTGGTCTCAGGACCATAAGTTCCTGAGAGGAGAGTTCAAAGAGTTGTTGGCATGTATGGTATTTTGAGGTTCTCAGGGGAGGGAGAATGTAGCAGGGAGGAGTTAAGAGGCATATCTTGCAGAGGAACTTACCATGTTTGCATGTTTTCTGGAAAATATGTTTTGCCCTGGGTGAAGAGTTTAGCATAATAAGCAGGGTAGGCTGACCATCTGACATCATTGTTCAGGAGGGAGTGCTCCTTTTTGCTACACTTTACTCCTGCTTTACCTCTAGTGTTTTACCTTTAGGGTCATACTGAGCATATGTTTGCTAGGTTAACCAAACAAGCTCTGTGCAAAGGGTTAGTGAAATGAAAATAACAAGATGGTGGACAATAGATGCTGAATGTGATGTCCTGAGGCTCTTGTGGGTGTGTCCCCCTTCCTTCTGAGACAGATTAGGGTATGGCAAAGCTGCTTGGGAAAGTATATACAATTTGTTAATTACAAGATCCTGCAACAAACTCACAGAACAGTTCCCAAAGCTCTGCATGCGGGCTTCTCCAGAGAACTAGAACAGGTTTTCAATAGGACTGGCTAGACCTGATGTCAGCCTGAGACATGGAATCCCAGCACTACCTCTCAGGACCCATATATAGAAGTTCTTGTGGGTTTCCTTGAGACTTAGATGGCATAAAATGACAAAGACACCAACAAAAACCTGCTATTGTGGTTTTCCTCATGATAATCCGCCCTGCGTCCTCCAGGATATACTTTCATTTTGCTTTTTCCTCTTTTACTTGGCCCAGGCTGGCTTTGCAAAACCAGTTTCTCCCTCACTCTTCACTTTTAATTTTTCAAATAAAGTTTGTCACCACTTTTTGCTTGTTTCATCCAATTCTTTGTTCACAACAAGATGAGCCCGGAATCTAACTCCAGGAGATGCAAACACCACAAAACCTGGTAACATTTATTTGGCAGGCTGTTTTTAGAAGAACACTACCCAGTAACACTTTCACTATGATTTTTTGGTGTGTGGAGTAGATGAGGTAGGCAACATGCTCCACCCTTGCACACTTGCACCTTGTGCCAGAACACTTCCTTTCATGGAGATAAGGACCCTTGTGCCCTGTGCTGGGCCTGTTATGGTGTTAGGGAAGATCTTTCTCTATGTCAGGTTTACTGGGAACTTCCTTGTTCTTCTTAAGGTACATTCATTGTATGTCCAGGTCAGACCCACTGCTGGGGAGGAAATAGGGTCCTTTGCCTGTAACACAAGAGGGGTGCACATGGAACATTGCCTTGTGCTGGCTGTGGAATGAGACCTGCTGGCACAGGAGGCTGATACTTACTATGGAAGTTGATCTTATTCTGTCGCTTCTCTATGTGAGCAAAGTGATCTTCTATCTGATGCCTGCATGAGGCGTCTTTCTTGGTAATCCTATAACCTGCAAACCAAGCAGTGGGTTGACATCCATGCCCAACTGTTCCTGTTGGCAGAGATCAGTATGTTCTTGGATATCCTCTACTAAGTGGGACTCCTCCCTTGAAGATGGTAATGACAGAGGAAGAGGCTGGCAAAGTGTGGTCTATGCTCTCCCTCTGTATCCACTTGAGAACCCAGTAGAAAGTATTTATTGATTTAACACCTTATCATTCACACTCTATAACAAATCCCCAATTCATGTTTGTTGAAATGAGTTGGCCTGTTGTATCACCAGCCCAAAGGTGCAGCTGTGCAGACTTCAAGAGCAGCAGGTGTTCTGTTAGAGTTGTTTCTTGGGCTCCTTTTCTAGGGACAGAAGTTGGCCCCTCACCAGAGTTCTGCCTCCCTGAAGACAAGGTGGTTGGCTGGGACCACACTGCCTTATGTTTTGTCCCCTGGTATAGTGTGGGTAAGCCTGCCCTTGAAGCCTTCATTTTCTAACGCAGTGCTGTCTTCCTTGTTTCCACCACAGAATACATGACTAACTTGCTTGAACACATCACGGAGTCCATACACAAATGCATTTTGAGAGGTCTTTACAGGAAGGAAACACAAAAGAGATGTGTTCTCTGCTCTATCCAGATGTCAGTCAGCACCTAAGTATTCAGGGAATGTGATGGAAATTGCATACACAGAAAAGTACACTGTTAGTGTATTAGCCAGGCTGACCTATTCTTTTAGGCTATTCAGAAAAATAACTGTCATTTGCAGTGATTTTAGTCAACGGCTGTCTCTATCATTTTGTGTAATTAGGGATAGCCATTTTCCTGAAGGTGGCAAAACATGAAGCGATTCAGGCTCTTCTCCCCCAGAGAACAACTCTCTTCATGCAGCCCTCAGAACATTAATGGTCTTCAGTTAGGATAAGTCACTGAGGCAGAAGCAGCATCAACGTGGACCAAAAGGGTAACCAGGCAGACAGACAGGCAAGGCTGACATATGCAATCAGTTCCTGGACAGAGGAAAGATGAATGACAGAGCTGTTTTCTGAATGTCCTGCCTGTCTATCACCTGGTGCCAAAATGCCCCCTTGGATATCCGACCTCTTATTTTTATCTCCAGAGATCAGACCCTGCAAGGATTCAAAAGCTTGTATATTTTAACATGTCAGAGGAGAAGTGACAAAATAAAATTTTCCTGCCACACAGTTGAAGGGAATTTAAAAATGTATTGTTTTTAGCAGTTGTTTTGTTCTAGGACAACCCTTTTATCTACTGCTCTTAGAAATGACTTTATTTAGTCAAACTCTTTCCTTCCTGCCTCCACCGCAGGCTTTTTCCAAAGTGTAAATCACATGACTCTGCTTCATTAGCGTCTTTGCTTGTGTACCAGCATCACTGACGATATCAGTTATAGCTCTGGGAGTACGATTTGTTCATACATTAACCATCATTAGGAACAAACAGCAAACAGCTTTTCTTAGGAGCAAAGCTCATTCCCTGAGCTGACAATTAGAACCTAAGAAACGGTGTTCCTTCCAGTGACTGTTTAGGACTGACACTGACATTTCCTCTTACACCAGTGCTGGCATGTCCTTCTGAGTGTATAAAACCAATTGCCTATACCACTAGAGGAAGAGTTGTGTGTGTGTGTGTGTCTTTTTAAATAAGATGCACAAACAGCATCCTTGTCACTGCCAGTACCCAGGAAGTCTTGCAGTTCATTTTTTCCTGCTTTTTAACTGTTTGAGATTGTCATTAAGTCATGTACAAACTTGTCAGTGGTGTCCTGAGATTAAATAAAGTCTTGGCTCTCAACATCTCAATTTATACAGCTAAATTTAAAAATAAGAACATATACACTAAATAATTCTGCAGTTGTAGATCTGCTATCTAATAAATGAAGCAGTTTGGCCATAAAAATCCCAAATTGGAGGGATATATTTAGGAACAATTCCTCAGTTTCTCAAGTGAATTTCTTGTGATTTTATCTGAGGGCTGTAACACCTACCTTTGAGGAGTTGCAGACTATGGTTATGGTGGAATTGGGTCATATCCTTCAGTTGATTCATTTTCAGTAAAGACCACAATGCCAAGCAATCCATTACTGAACTGTTGATCTTTTCTACTACAAGCTCATATTTGCTTTATAATTGACTGGTTTCCTAGGCCAAGGTCATTCATTAAAAAATGACTCAAATTAGTAAATTCCATGAAACACACATACAGAAATTGCCAATTTTTTTTTCTAATTTGTAATTTCTCTTTGATCATCTGTAAGTGGTGACAGATACTATACTTATAATCTGAGGAAAAGATCAAACCTAAGATCTTGTGAAAATGCTCTACTGCTCTGTCATATCCTCAGCCCAGGTGAACCATCAGATTGTTAAGTGACAAAAAGAATTAGTCATATTTTTCTGGTCTGGTGCCTCAGGTAGTTTATCATAGAGAACAATGATAGGAATAAACTTTCCTTCTGCCAACAGACCACATCTGCTTGAACGCTTCTTCACATGTGGTCAAAGTAAAACATTACAGTCTTGTGGCTAACAGCCTGGAGGCCAGTGTGAAAGCAGGACTTTGAGGAGTAGCTTCCAAGCTTAGGAAAAAGTCCAGGACCCTGCAAAATTCTCTCTGCAATTTACCAGTTGTAGGAGTAACTCTCATCCCTGAGAAGGAGTTGGTGTTTGGGGACAAAGATGTTTGTGTTCTCTACCTGTGGCAGGTGTGACAGCTATCAGTGACATGCAGGTTTATTCTTGCAGAGTTAGACTTTCTAAAGTTATCTGACTCATCCTAGAAATGATGTCTACAATTCATCTAAATTACCATCAGAAAAAGAGTGATCAAAACTAGGGGGCCCAAACTCTGTCCAGAGAAAACATAGTAAACACTTTCAACTTTGTGGCATGTGAAGCGTTCTTCTCAAGGGCTCAGTTCTACAACTATAGTGCAAAAGTGGCTATTAATAATATGTGAAGGAACGAGCATGGCTGACTGTGTCACAATTAATTTTATTTACAAAAACAGGCAGAAGGCTGGGTCCCATGGGACATAGCTTGCCACCTAGTTCTAGAGGAAATGTCACCAATTCTTTTTTTTTTAATTTTTAATTTTTTTAATTTTTTTTTTATTTTAGAGGTAGTAAACCCCAACAAAACATAGAAGAACAAAGTCGATGAAAACAAAGCAGTAGAACTGGTACAGAACTTCTAAGAAAGATACTATGAAAACAATAGCTTCTACAGTATACCTTGTTATTTTCAGAATAGTTGACCATTCCATCAGGTATAGTAAAATCAAGCCAAAATCAAAACACAATAAAACCAATAAAAAGAGTATGAAATAAAGCAAAAAAAATTAATCAGAATAAAGCAAAACAATGAGAACAATATTGGGCCTCAAAGACAAGACAGAAGAGAATCCCTCATATTTGCTACATTGCATACTGTCATCCTCCCAAGAGATGCTCAGACTGCTGGCCCCAGGACTGCAAAATCAACCAAACAATATTAGCATTTAGTTGCTTTATGTACCTTAGTTGCTATCAACTTAGCCAGTCCTCCGAACCAGCAGGCTGCTTACGGGGGCGGGGCGGGGGGGGATGTCCTTGATTCTTAGCCCGCGTGCCGGTAGGCGTATGGGAGGCACATCTTTCTCTTCCTGGAGTCCGTGCCGGTTGAGCATTCACCAGGAAGGCAGGTTAGTTGTCTTCTGGTTGGAGCCACCCTGACCAAAATAGTGGATTCTTGAGAGGCACATCTTTCTCTTCTTGGAGTCTGTGCTGGTCATGCACTCACCAGGAAGGCAGGCTAGTTGTCTTCTGGTTGGAGCCTCCCTACCCAACATGGTGGGTTCTCAAGAGGCACATCTTTCTCTTCCTGGAGTTCATGCTGGTCGCGCACTCACCAGGAAAGCAAGCTAGTTGTCTTCTGGTTGGAACCTCTCTGACCCAACATGGTGGGTTCTCAAGAGGCACATCTCACCAATTCTTTTGATTGTGCATGCTGTCAGTATAAATAAAACACACAACACCAAGCTGGGCTTGCTGGCACACATTTTTAATCTCAGCACTCAAGAGGCTGAGGCAGGTAGTTCATTGTGAGTTTGAGACCAGCTTGGGCTACAAAATGAGTTCAAAGCCAGCCTGAACTGCATAGTGAGACCCTGTCTCAAGAAATAGGGCCAGGGATTTAGCTCAGTAGCCTAAGCGCCTGCCTGGCAGGTGAGAGGTTGTGAGTTCAATCTCTGGTACCAGAACAAAACACAAAAACCACACAACCCCAAACCACTTTTAGCCGTATACTGCAATACATGTTTACTTGTGTATAAATAATATACAAGGGCAAATCTACTCATTTATTTTCATTATAAAACATACATAAAATAGAACTTTTGGAAAATGCAATGTATATTGTTTTTGCATGTAAATTTAATTTTGATGACTTCATAGTGTCATTACTTAAAATCTGAAAGTGAAACATATGCAGTCAATAGAAATGGGCTTAAATCCATAATTCAATAGTCTTCTTGTAATCTTTAAAAATTTTGACTTTTTCATAGTTCTCAATGAACCTTCACTTTTTAATCTTATAATGCTGCTGGTAAAGAATCCCAACTAATTTTTGTTTTAACAGATTTATATTCTATGTTCTATACCAGACACTGGGATAAGAATTTTTAAAATACTAATTTCGAAGATGTTAAAGGGGGATAATCATAGACCTGTGGGGTAAGTTCTATTATATGCTCTTTTACACATCTGAATACTGCAGCACAGAGCAGTTAGATGCTGTTCCTGGTCTCAGTGGCTTGGTAGCTGGCTCCAGAATCCTTTCTGAGCTAAGCTGCGTGGAGCAGACAGAGAAGAGATATCAGCCTTTCTACTGACTTGCTCTTCCCTTTTACTTTCAGTATTAGAACTTCAGCCCATGGTTTCTTTGCAGAAATATCACTTGTCTACCTAAGGAAGAGTAATTCTAGGTAAAACTAGACAATCTTGTCCAAATCTCCACTTAAGCAGGCACAGGCAAACTTAATTTCATAAGACTTCTCTAAACGATATGCTGAAGTCTCAACTATAGGACTTATGAATGATCTTACTTTGGAATTGGGTTTGTTGAAGATATAATTTAGTTGTGATCATGTGAAGTAGAGTGGACTTTTAATCCAATATGATTCACACTCTTATGAAAGAAGAAAAGACACAGACACGCATGGAAAGGATGACTACATGACCATGCAAACAAGATTAGAGTGACAAAGGTACAAGTCAAGGAGAACCAAGGATTGTCAACGAACATTGGAAAGTACAATAAGCAAGTAAAGATTCTCCCCTGCAGGTTTTGGACAGAACATGATTCTCCCACATTCTGACTTCACACTTCCAGTCTTCAGAACTAACTATGAAACTATTTCTGCTGTTTTAATCTACTGGTATTGTCTGGCATTTGTTGCAGCATCTAGAAGAAACAAAAATACTCATCATGTCTCAAACAATTGAAAGATCCCTTTCTTTATCAATAAACTTAACTTACTGGTTCTCCTAAATTGTTTTCAAATAATAGCATTACAATCTACAGTCTTCTCAATCATATAAGCTAGAAACCAGATTTATTGTATTCTCTCTTTTGCTTTTGTTTGTTTGCTTTTGACACAGAATCTTGCTCTGTAGTTCAGACTAGCCCCAAAATCACTATGTAGCCCAAGCTGGCCTCAAACTCATGATGATCACCCTGCCCCAGCCTCCTGAGTTCTGGGTTTACAGGCATAAGATATCTGTTTGTATTCTCTTTTTCACTCTTCACATTTTACAATCCACCCAATTTGTCAACTCTATTCTCTACTCAACTTTTACTTGAACATTTTGGACACTGCAACAACTTCCAAATAATCTCTTTTTTTTTCCTTTCTTTTATCTTCAATTAATTCTTAACATCTGCTACAATGATCCATCTATGGTATTAATTCCAATTATAGAGAGCTCACTTTGTGTTGGTAAGTATGTTAAATTCTTTCACATGTATTTGATCTTTACAACAATTTTAGGTGGTAATTAGATTTATTAATGATTTTATGGATCAAAAAAACCTTGATACTCAAATTCACAAAGCTGTCAAATCAATGTCAGAACTGAAATTTGAAGTCCTATTTACTTGCTATGCTCCTGTAATACATCATGTCACCTCTGTAAAGCACAAAGTAGTGACATGAACTCGAGCTCACCTTCAACTGTATTTTCACAACCCTCTGCTGAAGCCAAGCAAGATACCTCACCAATTCCTGAACATGTAGATTCATTTTCTCACCCTTATGACTCAGGTTGGTCTGTTACCTCAACCTAGAAATATAGCAACATTTTTACTGCCTGTAACCCTTAACATGCCTCAATGCCAAGCTTATCTATGACCTTGTTCACCAATGCCCTAAGTCAGATGATTCCTCTGAGCTACCTCATTAGATCTTAGACACCTTACTTCACAGTTATTTGCACATTTATTTCTGTCACTGTCTCCCTGGCATCTTAACTCAAGGGCTGTAATTTAATTTGGTCACTGGCTTTCTACCCATCTTTTATAACAGTGCCTGAGTGAATGTTTGGTGATTTGCATTGCCAACAAAAGCAATGGCAATTGTGATAATGTTAACAAGCCTTTGTTAGCCATTCATACTCAAGGGTTTTGGTTACATTTGAAAAGTAAAGTTTTTTTATTTAAAAATATTCTGTCACTTTTTGTTTTTCCAGGACTGAAAAGAAATTTCTTCATCTACTTACCTCTTTCGATGTAATATAAGAAGCTTCACATTATAATTAAGATTTAAAAATGTCCGCCCAAATCTCACATGTTTAGAAGGTGACTGGATCATGGGGGTGCTATACTCATCAGCGGCTCATGCATTGATGAGTTCAGTAGCTGAATAAACTCTTAGGAGGTCTCAATTTTTTGAAGACATGTCACTGGAAGCATGACTTGGAAAGATGTGTTCTTGTTCCTGGCTCCTCCCTTCTGTCCCTGCTTCTTGGCTGCCACGAGTTGAATACCTTTCTTCCACCATGCCCTTTCAGCATGCTGTTTCTGATGTGGAGCAGCAACCATCAACTGAAACCAGGAGCCAAAATAAACTTCTCGTCCTTTAAATTGTGGGTGTCGGGTATTGTGTCTCAGTGACAGGAAATTGACTAATACACTTCATTTGAAATAGCTATCTATTTCTATTCAAGCCGACTTTTTTGTGCAATGGAGACTCATTTATTGTAAGGTAACATAGCCTTCTGTCCATTATCCTTCATGAATAAAATGTTCACAAATCAAAGGAGCATTCACTTTGTTTCTTACACTTCAAAAGAAAGTCCAGGATATCTGGATCTTTAAGATGCTGCACTGTTTAAGGTTATGTTACAGCTTGTTTGGACTTAGATCTCTTTTACATTTTATAATAGAAGGTCAGACTAATTGAACACAGTATATACATCTCGTTGTCCTTACCATTCTGAAACTTAAACCTTGCTTCATTTAATTTGAAATCTCAGAGAAATGACCTAAAATCCGATTCCATACTTCTGGGCAAACAGAGAAAAAAACTAAATGAGCCCCATGGGAAATCAAGACAGAGGGGACATTTTGGCAAAGTGACAGAATAACTTTCTGCTTAAGTGAGAAACTATCTAGAAGTCAGTCATGTACAAACAATTTAACAAAACAATTATAAATGAGAGCCTTAATAAAAATACATTGAACAAAATGATTAAGAAATAACTAAAAGGAAGTGGTACAGTTCACGAAGCAGAGAAATTGATGAAAAATAGAGTGATCATTCTTCCCCCTTGGGTTTTTTCCCTCCAATGGAAAAATATCCTTGTTTCAGCCTGTGATTTGAAGTATCTGGAGCACTGAATTTATTGACAGGAAGTGTATTTACCATCTAATCATAGAAATCCCAAGGGGAAATAATGCTGTATACATCAGAGGCACCCTAGAGACTCAGCTGTTCATAACTGCATGAATAGGAGGAAAAGTGCCATATTCCCATTAAAGAGCAACACAGTTGGTTAAAGAACGAACAAAAAGCAGCATTTCTTCATTAGTGTCATTGCAGGAAGCTGATGCTGTGAAAGCTGGAGGCCATCAAATGGGATATTGCAGCAATAAAACAGAATGAAAAAATGAAATGCTCCATTCTCTTGTCAATCTCATATCCTTGCCTTTCTTTTTTTTTTTTTAATATACTAGGCACTACCCTGGTAAGCTAATGCATATTTGCAATTTCATTTTGTGCTTGGTAATTGTGCTATGGGCACTTTTTCATTTGACAGAATTTGCTTTAGCTGAAGGGAACTGGCAGGTTGGAAGACAAAATCCAACGTTGCCAAATCACCAATTAAGGAAACTGCCAGAGGGAAAACTGGACCTGGGACTGGTATCAGTAAAAATGATATAACGATGCTGCACTTCAAAAGACATTTTGAAGAGATACATAATGAAGCAGATAAAAGACGTAGATTACAGAATGACTAATATGTATGACCGCCAAATTTAGATCATGAAGACAGACACAGTGAGATACAGTCATTTTTGCAAAGTTTTGGACATCTAAACAAAAAATGTATCTAATTGAGCTGTAGGTGACACAAAGGGTGAGTGTCTCCATCAATAAAGAAAGTCAGCCTCGTCATCAAATATCAAATCTGTTCAAATCTCATTATTGTGAAGGTACATCACTATGGTAGGCACTAAGGACATGAAAAGCATCAGCCATAGTTGTGGCCCACCCACACAGAGCTCACATCCTCACAATGGAAGGGACAGGCACACATGCTAATTGTATGTAGCTCTCAAAGACAAAGCAGAAAACTCCTGAACTCTTGCCAATCAGTTGCCTGTCAGTAACAGGGTGATCTTTCTTTTTTTAGTCTCCACATGTTTTTCTCACAAGATCTTGATTTTGGTTCAATTTCTCCAATTGGAGAAGTGTGTTCCATGTCCTGCCTGATGTCTTAAAACCTGGCCAGAAGGGCTCATAAGTTTTTCCCTTTCTCCTAGCTATGACCAGTGTGAGACACTCACTCAAAATTAAACAGAAAAAACAGGGAGGAGATTTCTGTCCTTGAATAATTGTGGGTAGGAGAGCTACTTGCTAAGCTGGTCAGTTTGGGAAAGAAAGGATTAAAGTATTTTGCTTGAGCTATTGCAGTTTTTGTGTCCCTGACGTTTTAATTTATCCTAAGTGAGTATATCTCACATAACTGTTGGTAGCCAAAGAAAATAGAAGACATAACATCCCTTATAAACTGTAAAGTGTTTTACGAATGTATTATGGCTGCCACATAATTGAATCACTAACAGAAGAAACAATTCTGAAAAAAAAATTATCCTACCATTCAACAGAATTATCAGCCAATTTTTTGCTGTTCTGGGAAAATAGATGTATATTCATTTTGCCATCTGGGTGTTTGATATCAGCCCTCTCTTCCTGTTAACAACCCTTTTCCTCTTTGGGGTACAGCTTGGAAGTCTTGGCCACAAAGCCTGCAGGACCACATCCCCCTCTCCATGCTTATGCCACTAATAAACCTAAAATGGGGCTGACAGGCATTCTTGTCCACTAGGCTGCAGAGTGGCTGAGGTGGACTGGACAGTGCCTGGGGCCTGCCCTTTGCTGCAGAACAAGAGCCTTGACTGATGCCCTAGGCAATTGTCAGCCCTTTTTCACATCTGAGCTTGCTCATAGACACAGCCCAAGCAATTAGACAGCCTCTGTCTTGAGAATCTCCCAATTTCCTTCATTACAGCCCTTCACTAATCCTCTCAACATCCCTGAGAGAATGGAAAGCAGGTGTACTTTCCTAACTTGACAGCAAGCAGATGTTTGGGGAAGGAATTGAGGGCACACGGCAACAAAACTGAGCTGAGCATGGAAGCTGCCCTGGGCACCTGCCTCTGACCAGGCCACTAAGCTCACTCTTTACCTAAAAATAGAGTCCTCCCTGTCCCTGGGAGGGCCAGAGTACCTGGCATTTTAACTGTTAGAGAATAGAGACTGGTTTCTTTGTATTGCCTAGGAGTTATTTTTTTTTAATATATGGAGAGCCTTGGAAGAGGTATCTCACGTGTTTCACTGTAACTTAGAGTGTTGCTTTACCATAGGGTGTTGAGCTCAGGGCTGAAGGTTACACAGAACTCTCCTTCAAAAATGACCCCACGAGAATTAGAACCCATTTCTTTTCCTCTGTCAAGCTTTGATTTGCCCTTAAAATTTTACCACATTTTGTCCCCAGAGTTGAGGAGGCCACCAGTCAAGAACATTAATTGGGTCCTTTTCTGAAACCCGTGAATTGTAATTTAAACTCCTGAGAAAGAGTTTTGATTCAGGTGCTTCACTGCTACTCTCATTCCCCTGGTTTTTTTGGTTTTTGTTTTGTTTTGTTTTGTTTTGTTTTTTGCTATTGAGCAGTGCATATAACAAGTTTTCCTAGTGCCTCTTGCAATGTGAGGCAACAAAAGGACAAAAGGAGGGCTGATCCCTTGGTGCAGCAGAAGCTGAGCTGTTCTCATCCTAGCGGTTGTCATCTGAACTTGCTACCATTGCTGCACCCACACAGTGAATCCGTTTACAAACTCTACTTTTGGTTCATGCACAGTCCACCTGTTTACAAGTTTATACAAAATTTCTTACAGTCTCCAAGTGCTGCAGACTAGTTTTGAAATTTTCTTTCTCCTCAACATTTTTTTTAAGGTCTCATTATGTTGACCAAATACCTATTGAATTTCTGGTTGGAATGCCACGAGTATTTGAACTTGCCCAAATCAGAGTATGCTTGGATTTTTACTTAGGTTTTTTTTTTTTCAAAGATAAGCTGTGTTTCTGAGGAGGAGGATATAGCTCAGTGGCTTAAGTGACTGCCTAGCAAGCACAAGATCCTGAGTTTGATTCCTGGTACCACAAAAACAAACAACCAAACAAAACAAACAAACAAACAAACCTATGTGTTTCCAAAAAGTCCACAATTTAGCATTAACTTGGGCCACTTTACTACATTTTGTTTGATTAAGGAAGATAGCAGTGTCAAGGGTAGGGAAGTGTTAAGAACAAGACCAAGTATGAGAACCAGCATGTCCTCTAGTCTTTAAACTATACCTTCAAAATACATAATCACTGCAAGAGTATGTTTTGTTACATGGCCTGTAGAGGAAACTTGAAATATGTGTAAAAGTGAGGTGATTCATTGTTTTTGTATAATAAAATAGCTTTTAGATTTGATCTTTAATGAGGGGGCTCTGTGTTTGGAATATAACAATATGACCCCTAGGCTCCCTAAAATTCTTTTACAAATTTTGCATTCATATGATATAAATTTGTATATATATTTTATATACGTATTTCTAAGTAGAGACTCCATCTGTCTCAGGTTCTCAGAAACGTTCTTTACCCTAGAAAGTCTAAATCCACTGGAGTGCAGAAAATTGTATAATGCCAAGAAAAACCCCTTCTTATGGTGTCTTGGTGTCCTGTGAGGGCCAGGACATTCTGCCCCCTGCTCCCTCTTGTCACTCTCATTTTTATTCCCCGCTACAGAACCAAGGAGATGGTAACTGAGAGTCTGATCATTCTTCTTCTCTGTTATCATGGGAGGTACAGTTCATCTAACTCCCCTAAGCTGTCAGGCTGATCCTTACCTCTCAGGAAAACTTCTGCTCCTGATGCTATCAGAGCAAGACAATAGGTGTCAACTAAAAACCTTCAACAGACACATTGAGCACTGTGGACACTTTCCCATGATTAAATATGTGGCTTAAATTGATTTGCACTACAATTCTAAAAGGTAGCTGTTTTATTACCATGTTAAAGAAAAACTAAATGAATCTAAAAATGTTAACTTTTCCAGGTTCACACACTTGGTATACTCAAAAAAAACCCCACTGAAATTTGTTTAGTTGGAAAGCAATACAATCAATTCACATTTTTAAAGGGTTGCTGATAACTGTGTAGAAAACCGGTTGAAGTGGCACAACAATGGGAAGAAAGGGAACACTTCCAAAGCTACTATAGATGACAGACAACAGATAGATGATAGTGGCTTGCAGTAGAGTGTAAAAGTTGATAGAATCAAAGTACAGATAAGGTAGATCGGACTTGGTATTGACTGGAGATGGTAGGAAGAGGGGGTGTCAAAGGTGATTCTCTGGTTTCTGGTATGTGTAGCTAGGCAGATGGTAGTGGTAACCAACCAAGATGGCCTCAGTGATCCTCATGTCCTGGACTTCACATGGTTGTGAACTACCCATCTTCACTAAATCACAGCTAGCCTGTGTGAACAGAATGCTGAGACATTGATTATGTTTGCCTTCTAAGGCAAGGTCAACTGGGCAATACTACAGCTTCCTTTTTACTGTTAGACTGGTTGCTTTGGAGAAAGCTGGTCATCATATTGTGAGAATATACAGGCAGCTCTTTGGAGTGCTGTGGAGAGATCCACATGGAGAGGTCTTTCCCCAACAGTCAGTACCAACTTGCCACTCATGTGAGGGAGTCATCTTGGAAAGGGTCTTCCATTCTCAGTTGAACTGTCCAGGAGCCAACATCTTGACTACAACCTTGAGAGAAACTTGGAGCCAGAAACTGTCAGCAAAGCTACTCCCATATCTCTGATTCACATCTCTGTGAGGTACTAAATGTTTATTATTTTTCTAAGTCTCTATATTTAGTAATTTTAAGTAATTTATTAATTTTGGTTTTTTTTTTAGGTCACTAGGTTAATAGTTCATTAATAGAGGCAGGTTTTTTTTTTTTAAGAAGGAGTGATGAATTGATTTGGACATGTTAATTTAAGATGCCACGTAAGGGAGATTTTTGAGCAAATAGTTGCATATAAATGTCTGAATTTCAGAGAAGAGCTAGTAGAGATTTAAATCTGGGAGTCCTTAGCATATGGATAATACTTAAAATCAACAAAAAGTATGATGAATCTAAAAAGGAGAGGAAATGATAGCTGAATTAAATATATATATATATATATAAATTAACCTGGGAATGGCCTGGGGATTTCAACAAAAGAATACCAAGGTCTTCAGAAGTAGAGTGCAATAAACTAGCTGTGGGCCAGGCACAGTAGCACTTATCTGCGATCTCAGCACTCAGGCTAAGGTAATATCACCATGAGTTTTTCTTAAAAATAAATAAATAAATAAAAACAATATCAACAAAATACTTATGGGAAAGTGGTATCTTTTAGATTTGAGGCTGTGTACATTTCTAAATATGCCCTTCCTGAATGATAAACTTTTTAATCTAAACTACACTGACTAATGACCATCCCTGGTATTGTTAAAGGCCAAATGAAATTACTATAGTAGCATAGATAAGATGTTTGTGGTTAATAAAGGACGTATGTACAGAAAAAGTTAATTTTTCAAATAGAAAAATTAGAATTCACTATAATCGAGAAATTCTGTACCTCCTCAAACTCTCATTGTTTCCTCCTTTCTTTCTTCCTTTCTTGTCTCTTTATTTCTTTTTTTACTTGTTTGATTGTTGTTTTGGTTTGCTTGGTTTGGTTTGTTTTTCTGAGACAGGGTCTTGCTGTATAGTTTAGGCTGGCCTTGAACTCACTGTGTAGACCAGCCTGGCTTTAAACTTGTGACAATCATCCTGTTTCAGCCTCCTGGATATACCAGTCTTCTGGATGTGTCACCATGCCCAGCACCTCAAACCTTCTTTCATGTGCCAGGTGGGTTGAAAATAGCTCTGCTGACTCTTTCATTTTTCTATATGTATTCTAGTGGCTACATTGAATATATATTATAAATAAAATCAAAGTATTTCTGTATTGAATGATATGTATTTTTTAAAAGTGGCACAGAGGATGCCTGGAATGATTTTAGATATGAGTTAGATTCTAAGAATCAAATAAGAAATACAGAAGTAGTAATCAGAAAAAATAGATATTTACAGCCATTCTCCACTATTAGATTAACTCAAATGGCAAGAGTCTATGTACACAATTCCAGTGTTCAATAGAAAAAAAATGCTCTCTCCTCTGGCCACACGCATGTGAAAAAGGATTAACTCAGCTACCTGACTTTTGAAATTTAATGGATGTATTTAGAGAGGAATATTAGGGGTGACTGGTCTTGATTCAAAAATGCTAAATTTTGTAAACCTGGACTATGTTTTCAAAAATTCAAGATGCATTAGCAAAGCAAGGAAAAATAAATTCAAGCTGCTAGCTTGGCAGCTGGTTTGGATACAGTATTTTGCTCTGTTTACTCTGTCAGGAAGCCAGTTCCATTTGATTAAATTCTGAAATTAGAATGCATGCACTCTGGAAGCTACCAAGCAGCTTCATGCTTTTTACCCGTATGGAAAATGTGATTAAGGAAATGAACTCAACGGCTGTAGCATCAGAAGAGATCAATGCAACAGCTGTATTCAACCAGGCTCAATGGGCTAGACCTTTACTTTATTAAAATGGATGGCTTTAGCATGGAAACTGTGTCCACATCACAGAATTGCTGTATTGCTCTGAACTCAGGCTGAGAAAAGAGCCAAGTGGAACTGCCATCAAATATTATGGCAGCAGAGCAAGAACAGATTCACTCTCATGCCACGAAGCTACAATTAAGCCAAAAGGAGAGATAATTAAAGAATTTTTATGCACAGCTTTCCTACACCAACATATTGGGTTATTTTCAAAATTGATGGTATGTCCTAATTTGGCAAGTTTTCCAGAATCCTGCACAAAAATCTTGAAATTCTCTGTGGATGGCAACATCTTTTGCTTTGTCTAAAATGAACTAGGCTATGAATACTTATTTAAATGTGAAATATAGAGGTTAGATAACCTACAAAAAAACCTCATTGTGATTATAAACTAACTTATCAAAAGAAAGAGGATTTTACTGAAAAATATTTAAATTGACTCCTATGATTGCCAAGTCTTCACTTTGGTCATATTGTCTTATTAATAAGCTGAAAATGAAATAATATTAAAGTACTGTCATTGTACCTGTGAAGAGCAGAGGATACGAAGGAAGTATGCCTTATGAGATGTTAAACTGGAGAATAAACTATAGAAAATGTTCTAGAATGAACATGACACAAGTTATGGACATTTCATTCCAGGGACTGATCCTTGGGCTTCATATATTAAGGATCTGTTTGTGAGGGCCTGAAAATATGATCGGATTCTCTGGAGCTGTTTCATGCTAACCAAATTCACAAGAAGTTGGTACATAAAGCAGAATGTTTATAACCATAGGTTTTGGAATTCTCAGGTGAGATGAGTATAATCTCTCTAAAGACATGCTAGATAGATGTTTGTTTGGTCAAGTGGATCTCACTTGTTGGTTTTATCTAGGTATATGTCCATCTTTTGAGATTGTTGCTTCTACACAAGAATATACTCTTCCTTCCACAGAAAACTTGGCAAATTATCATCTACATGACAGCAGTTTTAGAAATACCATGGAATTAGCTCTTATTAATACAATTTTGGGGATTTCTGTTTTTTGTTTTGTCTTCTAATTTTATTAGATAATTTATGGTCAATAAATCCATCCAATTTGAGTGTACAATTTGATGAGTTTTTACTTATATATGTTCATATAATGATCATCATAATCAAATATTTTAATCATCCTTCAAAAAATTCCTCTCTGCATGTGAGTCTGTGGATACTGGAGAAAATGAGCAAGTCACAGGATACATATAGTATAACACTATTTATGAAACAGGTAAAATGAGTTGTTATTATTTTTAAGAATACACATATGGGAAACTTTACGTTTTAAAAAGTCATAGAAATTAGTAACACCCGGTTTAGGACAGCGATTATGTTGTAGGAAAGATGAGGAAGTTATTAAGGTGAGTTCAACAGAAAGAATTCAAAATGAAGGGTAGTATTTTAAGTTGGGTGGTGAGTACATGGGTATTGGTTGTATTTTTCTTACAGTTTGTATGTATCAAATATTGCACAATGCATCTTTTTAAGGAAAAAAATTGTTAGACAAAAGAAAACTCAATGCTAGATTTGGCTACTGGCTACCCTAGAGTAATAAGTAACATTACATAATTACCAAGGGAGCAAGCTCTGAGGCCAAGCTGCCTGATCAAATTCAAATCTCTGCTCCACCACCAAATAGTTTTGTGCCCTCGGGCAGTTTAGCAGAGAATTACAAGCATTTTTTTTGCAAACGAAAGCCCAAAATCTAAACATAGCCCTCTGCTATTTTTTTGTACAACCTTACAACTAAGAATAGTTTGCACATATTTAAGTGGTTAGAACTGTCCTCAACCACTGTTATGAAATGAGATGGCATTGGAAATTAGCTTTTGCTCTGGATTTTACGATATTTCTCTAACATAAAACTAAAAGATAAAACAGCACTTGCATATCAAACTTTTATGATAGTAAAATCATCTCAACGGCAACTAACATTTTTGAATCATAAGCAATCTTAAACTGCTTTATGCACTTCCTGTCTTTAAAAATTAAAACAAGAAGCAAGCTCTCCATACCTTCACATATGTGCAGTATATGTATTTTCCTAGCTCGAACTTGAGTTCTAATAGTATCTTCTGGACTTGGATGTAAGTGCTAAGAAAATTTTCATGTTTCAAAAGTCATTTAAGTATGCAGTTGAGGAGCTTCCACCTAACTTCAACTGGAAGCAATTAATCTGCAGTGTAATGACACGCTAGAAGGCAAGTATCAAGAGAAGAGTTTAGTAGAATTATATAAATGCCTTCCAAGTAATGAATATGCTCAATTAAAACCACATGCTCATGGATTCATATAAGTATTTGGTAGTGTCTGTCTCAATCAAAAGACACTTTCAAAGATGAAATAGGTAAAATCTCATTAATATCCAGCATTACAGATGAGCCTTTGCTATTGATTTTGATGACAAAGAATACAATTTTGAACTTCAGTTAAACACAATATTATTCCCTCCCCAAGAATTCTATCTTCTTAATATTACCAAAACATTCTGTTCAATTGTTCTTAATATTTTCAACTTTGTCAGAATAAATTCTGTGGAAATTTTTTTTCCCTTTCTTGTTATATAAGTAGCTACATAGCCCTGATTTTGCTTCTTGAGTCACAAAGTCTAAAATTACTTCTTGGATCTTTACTGAAAAATTTTGCCACCTTGATCCTAGGATGATTGAAAGAATTAATAGGTAGCTTAATTGCAAGTTATTAAGCAAAGTTTATTTTTATTATTTTGTTATGTTTATTTGTCCAGGCAACTAGATCATTTTAGACCAAAGAAACTATACAATTCCTGCCTTTGCCTTCCTGGAATATTCCATTTAAAAAAATTGATTCTGAGGAAAGATAGCCTTTCTGTAAACTTTATTCACTCATTCAACAAGCATTCATTAAATACTCTTTGGACACTTCACAGTTATAAATAAAGATAATCCAGACATATTGTCTGCCATCAGAAAATTTCAGCATATTATGGGAAATAAGATACAGATTATACACTTTTATCTCTGGAGTGAAATATGAAACTAGCTAGGTTCAAGTACTTGAACACAGAGTGAAGGGGGAGGCATCAAGAAAAATAGAAACCAAGGTACTTTTATATGAAAGATAAACAGTTTCTAGGTAGATGAAACATCAAATAGTCACCACAATTTCCCAGCCTTGTAAATTTATAGTCAATTTCTGGGTTAACCTGCCTTAAAATGTTTTTTTCCAGTGTAAAAGGCCTTGACTGATCTCAATGGATAAGTTTCACTGGCAGAAAAATGAGCACAAGCTCTTTTGTTGAGGACTAGTGTAGGCCTAGGCATGAAGTTGAAAAGAGCAGCAACTGTCTGGGGGAATTATGTGCTAGTGAAAAGGCTGACAATGTAACTTAGTCAAATGATGAAAATCTTAAACGTTTGTTTATGGAATGTGCAGTTTATTAGAGTTATACTGCATAGTGCGTGGCTCCTAACGGTGAGGTACATAGTGTGACCAATGAGGAGGACTACTATATTCCCAAAGAACTTCTTGAGTTTTCCAACTCTTGTAAGCAGAGGCTTAATGAGCAAGCATGGGAATGGATTTTATGAGTGTGGGATAATGGTAGCAAAAACATACAGCTGGATCAGGCTGATCTGACTACAGCCACTGCTGAATGCTCAGTATGTCAGCAACAGAGACCAACACTAAGTCCCCGATATGGCACTATTCCCTGGGGAGATCAACCTGTGACATGGTGGCGGGTTGATTACATTGGACCACTTCCATCATGAAAGGGACTTCGCTTTATCCTCACTGACACAGGCACATATTCTGTGTGTGGATTTGCCTTTGCTGCATGTAGCGCTTCTGCCAAAACTACTATCCATGAGCTGGGCATGGTGGCACATGCCTTTAATCCCAGCACTCGGGAGGCTGAGCCAGGAGGAGTGTTGTGAGTTTGAGATCAGCCTGGGCTACAAAGTGAGTTCAAGGCCAGTCTGAACTGCATAATGAGACCCTGCCTCAAAAAATAGGGCCAGGGATTTAGCTCAGTGGCATAAGCACCTGCCTGGTAAGTGAGAGGTTGTGAGTTCGATCACTGGTACAAAAAATAACAAAAAATACTTCCGTCCATGGACTCACAGAATGTCTTATCCACCATCATGGCATTCCACATAGCAATGCCTCTGACCAAGGAACACATTTTACAGCCAAAGAAGTGAGGCAATGGGCTCATGCTCATGGGATTCACTGGTCTTACCATGCTCCCCACCATCCGGAAGTGGCTGGATTGATAGAAAGGTGGAATGGTCTTTTGAAGGCACAATTACAGCACCAGTTAGGTGGCAATAGCTTGCAGGGCTGGAGTACGGTACTGTAAAAGGCTGTACATGCTTTGAATCAGTATCCACTATATGGCATTGTGTCTCCCATAGCCAAGATTCACGGGTCCAGGAATCAAGGGGTGGAAGTAGGAACAGTAACACTCACCATATTGATCCACTAGCAAAATTTTTACTTCCTGTCCCCATGACTTTATATTCTGCTAATTTAGAAGTCTTAGTTCCAGAAGGAGGAAGGCTTATACCAGGAAGCACAACAGTGGTACCATTGAACTGGAAGCTAAGACTTCCCCTTGGTCATTTTGGTCTCCTCATGCCTCTGAGGAAACAAGCTAAAAAGGGAGTCACAGTGTTGTCAAGGGTGATTGACCCACACTATCAAGGGGAAATTAGACTAGTACTCCATAACGGAATAAAGGAAAAATATACATGGAGTGCAGGAGATCCCTTAAGGCTCCTTTTAGTACTACCATGCTCTGTCATTAAAATCAATGGGAAACTACAACAACCTAATACAAGTAAGATGACAAATGGTTCAGAACCTTCAGGAATGAAGGTATGAGTCACCCCACCAGGGAAAGAACCAACACCTGCTGAGATGCTTGCTGAAGGCCAAGGGAATCCAGAATGGGTAGTGGAAGAAGGCAGTTGCAAATACTACCTATGGCTGGGAATGGTGGTGCATGCCTTTAATCCCAGTACTCGGGAGGCTGAGGTAGGTGGAGCATTGAGAGTTCGAGGCTGGCTTGGGCTACAACATGAATGCAAGGCCCACCTGAACTACACAGTGTGACCCTGCCTCAAAAAAGTAGGGTCAGGAGTTTGGCTCAGTGGCTTAAGCGCCTGCCTGGTAGGTGCAAAGTTGTGAGTTCAATCCCCGGTGCCACAAGAAAGGAAGGAAGGAAGGACGGAAGGAAGGAAGGAAGGAAGGAAGGAAGAAAGAGAGAAAGAGAGAAGGAAAGAAAATACCACCCATGACCCTGGGATCAGCTACAGAAAAGTGTAGCTATTTCTCCACTAATATGGTTCTAATAAATATAATGTTGATAGAGTTAATACTGGTTTTAAGGATTGTTAAACCTTTGAAGTTATAAAATGATAAAAGTTAAGTACCAACCAAGGAAAACTTATGTTCTATTCTGATAAGGGAATTAGTGCATTTCCGCTTGTAGACAGGCTAGTTATAACTTGTTAGGCACAATTATATGCATGTCTTTGTATCTGGAGACTGGTTTAAAGAAATGTGTCTGGTTGCCAAGTTGACAAGGGTTGGATTGTAGTGGTTGACTGATTGTGTCAACTTGAGCGGTTTAGAAGCTTAACTAAACTGGCTTAGCAATTCTACACCCTAGGGTGTAGAAGACCCACCCTAAGGTGGCTCATTGCCTGGATGATATAAAAGGAGGAAGAATGTTCTTTGGAGGAGCTCATCTTCACTTTTGGCTTGGTTGTTGTCTTCTGGCTTCCAGCATAGACTTCAGCTTTTGCTTTGGATCCTTCAGCCTTCCAGCACAGGTTCTTCGACCCTCTGTCACAGACCCATCGGTTTCCTGGTATGGACTTGCATGGAACACTGCAGTGGACTCCAGACCTTGGATTGAATCTTTCAGCCTCTAGAGTGCAGGCAATCTCTGCACGCTTCCTCATCCAACTCTGGCTGACCATCGTAAGCGCATCTTGTAATTGCTTATACATTTCTACATCTTGTGTTATATCTGTTCCTCTAGTAAAACCCTAATACACACTGCTTCAGTGACTCAGATTTTTGGGAAGCTGAATATAATTAGTTTTCCTTCTGATTTAGAACTAAAGTGGTACCTTGGTTCATGAATTTAATTTGTTCTACGATTTGGAAAAGATGGCCACTGTCATGTTTGTCAACCGATGCAGAGTTTGCAAAGACAAAATTCTGCCAAATGTTTGTGTTTGCAAATCAAATTGTTTGCAAACAAAAGTGTTCATTATCCAAGGTACCAGTGCATCTTTTATTTCTGTCTTTTGGGGCAGGGTTTCACTATGCAGTTTGGGCTAGCCTCGAACTCACAGTGATCCTCATGCTTTAGCTTCTTGAGTGCTGGGATTACAGGCGTGCACCACTTGTCCAGCCACCAGTGCACCTTTTAAAGTAGAGCTGCTATCTAGTGAAATAAGGAGCTAAGCAAACCATTACTTTAAAAAAAAATTGTATCATTAGCCTATTCGAGAAATAATTGCACCTACCTGTGTACCTCAGGTGTGTTTCTACAAGCTTTGTGAACAAAAGTGCCAGCTACAATACTCTGTGTCTAAGGAATCTGAAGATTTTGCTTGGCTCCCTCACTCGCTAATCGGATACATTGATGGGTATCACATACAGAAAAGATACGATTGAACTTTGTCAAACTGTGGTTTCTAATAAGAGTTTGGAAATTTACTACAATCTGGCACATTATATAAAAATCCATTTCTAGTATCTGGAAAAATTGGGTCTCTCTTAAAAGATAGCATTTATGTTTCAGTAACAAAACAGTCTTTTCAGGAAGAAAGTACACAAAATTTTAAATGATATAGATGTTAACTTGTGGAATTCTGGTTAGAATAAAGTTAAACTGTGTCTTTTTCTAAATAAGTTGTCAGAAACTTTAACATGCTATTACACATTATGACTCCCTGAAGAAAGTGATAAAACATGTATCACTTGTTAAATTTATTGTTGTTATCTTGTACTGTACTTCAGTGAAGGCTCTATAAAAACTGTGAGCCGGGTGTGGTGGTACACACCTTTAATCCCAGAACTTGGAAGGATGAGGCAGGAGACTCACTTCAAATTCAACGACAGTTTAGGCTACAAAGTGGGTTCAAGGCCAGCCTGAACTGCACAGAAAAATCCTTTCTCAAAAACAAAAACAAAGAATAGTTGATTAGAGATGCACTTTTGAATCGTTTAGTCTAGAGGTTATATTTAGGAAAAAGATACAGAGGCAAAAACAAAAAACAAACAAAAAATGAGGCTTTATGTCCATGTCAATATAGGTCAGATGATAAAAATGATTATAGGAATGTAATATACATAACATTGTGAAGGGAAGCACTTTGCAATAGAATGGACACAGACAGTGCACACAGGGCAAGATATAGGTAGTAAGGAGTCATAGGTGTTCAAACTTATACATATAATTGGTTAAGAAAATATACATTCTTTTCATAGAAATTTGTAATACCAAAGATGCATCTTAGTAGGATCTGAACAAATTCAATGAAGGAATTAAGGATAATTTTGCTGGACAGTTGAACCTTCTAATTTACCTGTTATTCTGCTTTCTTGTGGAATTTTCCTTTCTTCAAAGATGTCCCTTTTGGGAGTTGTATTATTACCGAATCTAGTTAAGGGAAAGTCTTTTTTTTTTTTTTTTTTTTTGTATCCTAAATGGCCATTCTTTCTGAGTTGAGTGGTGATGAATATAGAAAGTAAATATTCTAATAGAGTCTACTTCATCCCATGCTAGCCAGTTGCTTAGGATACCATAGGGGCAACACTCTTCTGCCATACAAACAAAGGGACACATGCCAGTAAATTACAAATAGCTTTTTAAGAAACAGAATGGTTTTTTAACTACTCTTAGAATCCATCTATTTAAGGTTGGCAATATTACCATCAATAGTTATATCACTGGCATTAAATTTCATTTTGTATACTTATATGAATTTTAATAATATGGTCTGCTTTAGGTAATTTCACTGAGTGGTTTATGTTGGTTTCTGCTTCCGCAATACAGCTTTTGTGACCTAGAAAGACACACTGTAAATTGGATGTCAAGAATAAGAATTTAGACATCTACTGATTTAGACTTAAAATAATGCAGACTTTATATGTATGCAGGTCTCCTTTTGCCATATAAAACACAATAAACTACATTATATTAATTTTTTTCTGGCACATACACTACTACTTACTAATCTCTACTCTTGAAGACCTGACGGAAAGTCACAGCCTTTTTTTAAACTACGAATTGAACCCAGGGAGCATTGGGCTACATTCCAAACCTTTTATATTGAGATGGTCTTACTAAATTGTCCAGGCTGGCCTCCGACTACTTTTTTTTGAGACAAAGTCTTGCTATATATAGTTCAGGCTGGCTTTGAACACACTGTATAGTTCAGGCTAGCCTTGAACTTGCTGAGATCCTCCTGCCTCATCCTCCTAAGTAGCTTCTGTTACAATTGTGCACCACCTGATGCAACCACATTTGTTCCCTTATTTATAAACCTCAGCCTCTTTTCCCTGATAAGCTAAGAAAAAATGCTCCAAAGACAATTTATTGCTAAATCATCTCCTAGATGATGAATATATGGAGGCAACTAGGTCAACTTCTTTTAAATTGAGTGGTGGGTATTTTGTCCCAGCAACAAGAAAGTGACTAATACATAGTGACTAATACAAAAAAAAAAAAAGACATTATTGGTTCTTTCCCAATTAATCTTTAATTCTACACTTCAAAATACAAACAATAAAAATTGGAAATTGGGAGTGGAGAAAGGGAAAAATTAGATACCATGGCAGTTAGGGTGGGATTTTACCTCGATGGCATTGGGATCTGCCCTGGAATTGGAATGCACTACTTTGTCAGGGTGGGTCTTAAAGGCATGGCCTTGAGGTCTCTGGTTATTCCCTTGCAACTCAGGCATTCTTCCCTGTTCTGCTTCCCGGTTGCCATGAGGTGAGTTTTCCTCTGCCATGCCCTTCTACCCTGCTGTTCCTGCCTTGGAGCAAGCCAACCAGGCATGGACTGAAATGGTGAATGAAAGTAAACCTCTTTTAAATTCAGGGTGGTTCAGTATTTTGTCCCAGCAACAAGACAGTGACTCATACAGAAATAACACAGGTTGACTACATCAGCAAACTAGGACACTTGGGTGAAAGAGGATGCTATTATTTACAAGCCTCTCCAGTGATGTGATTACTGAGTGGTGGGGTTACTGGCATGCACCACCAAAGCTGGTTATTCAGTCTTTTTTGCATTACAATCCCTTTGTTAAAATCCTTGACAGAATGCAGTCTGTATTTGAACTTTCTGGCAACTATTTTAGTACCTCCCTAGGTGGTATTTTTCTCTACTAGGCATTTCTAAATTTTAAGAAAGTTCTCCTTACTTTCAACTTTATTATTCTTGCTCAATCCAAAACCTAGAGTAGCTAAGCGTGGTGGCACACACTTATAATCCCAGCACTCTAGAGGCTGAGGCAGGAGGAGCACCACAAATTTGAGGACAGCCTGAGCTACACAGTGAGTTCAAGGACAGTCTGAATTATATAGTCTCAAAAAACAACAACAAAAAAAACCAAACCAGAACAAACTCATGAGTTTTCATAATGCTCAGCCAAAGGTATGCATTGTGTATTATGGACTAACTTTTTAGATATCTGAAATAGTATTAGTTATGTATTATCTTCAGGGAAACTGAGAAAACGGTCAAATAATTTGTGCTTCACGGTTCAGATGAGGAACCTCAGGTGAAAGGCTGCAAAGCTCTACCATTTTGTAGCTGTCTGACCCTGGAAGATTTACTTCATCTCTTTTCTTAGAAAAAAATGATAGTATAATTTTCTTCTGGGCTGCTATGAGAATCAAATAATATAGAGAGCTCCATTAATTACAATCGGGGTCCTTATCTAGCTTGTTCACTATTTTATCCCATGCGCCTAATACAGGCAGTAGCAGGCACAGAATGAATACTCAGTAATCTCAAAAAACAATGAATAATGGCTCCCAGGCAGAGTGCTTTACAAGCACTACTCAATACATAGGAGTTAATATTACTCTCTCTCAATCACCCTTCCTATGACCTGGTTTCTAGACCTCTTAAGTGCTCTGGTTTATCTCATTCTGACGTGATTCTTTTAGATACTGTGTAAGGCAATTTTGCAGTATTTGGACATAGTTATTTTAAGAAAGTCTACACAGACAAAAGTCTGCTGGGAAAAAAAGCTAGTCTATTTGCTTATACAAAGAATTGGCACTTAAAACTCAGTATCATTTGGCAAAGAGAATAACTTAAAGAGTATTAAGGTTTAGATTTTTTGATGGTGGGGAATTTTTTAGTAATGGCTGAGACAGAAGTTTGTAAGTATTCCCTCGGATATAAAACGCGGAGGGGATGGGACATGTTAAGTGCTGGGGAAAAAAAAGGGAAGGCTAGGCTAGTTTAATAAAACGATGCATTTCTTTTTTCAACCAACCCAAGTTACAAGGCAGAATAAAGTAAAGGAAAAATAAAGTAAAGAGGAAGGCAGCTATGGAAAGAAGCTCAAATTACAAGTTTCAGATAAAGGGAATCAAAAGACGAGTTATAGGATTGTTGCCCAGCTAAAAAGAAAATCCCTTCTATCTCCTCCCTGAGCTGATTACTCCGGCTACATTTGGATTTCTTTGAGTTAGGCTGTACTCAAACACCTACATACATTTTTTATATTAAACTGAAAATACATCTTTTTAAAAAATAAAACTGCAGTTACACCAAGAAAGATTTCAGAGCGGCCTTGTTCGCAAGCTAAGCAAGCGGAAGCATTCTTAAGCTGAAATTCGAGTTGAGACCCTTCCAAATGCAATCAGACGCTGCTGCAGCACATTTCTTAACAGATTGAGTCGACTCTAGGGATCAGATAAGGTGAGAATCTGGCTGGGCGCATTCGGCTCCCAATCTTCAGTTTTCTTCCCTTTGCAGGGTGGGTAGGATTCCGGCCACCAGGCATTCCACAGCCTTCGCTCCCAACGCTCAGTCGCACCGCCTGCCGAGGTCCCGGATAAACCGGCTCAGGTCTGCCCACCAGAGAGCTGTCTCCAGAGACCATCGCCAACGCTATGGCTGCCTGGCCGAGGTCGCCGTGGGAAGAGTGGTGAGACAGCCTGTTCCCTTGATCGCCGGCGGACAGGGTCATACGGTTCAGAGCCATTTTCAAACACTGCTAGCAGCTTCTACGTTACGTCCGTGGGTCAGGGAAGCTTCTTCGTCCGTCCAAAGATCAGTCCAGCCCAACTCTGACAACTGGAACGCCTACGCCCCACGCCATAATTAACGCGAGGCCAATGACAAACCGCCTTCAGTCCGTACGCAGGCGCACTGCCCGCGCGCATGCCCACGCCGACCAAGAGCTGGCGCGACGGCCGTTTACGTCAGGGCGGCTGCACGCAAGGACGAGGTGTTTTCGAGTTTGCGCAGTCGGTGTATCGGCTGCGACCCCTCAGCCTAGGTGGGGAGGGGGCGACGTTGAGATGGGGGCGGCGGCTGCGGAGGCGGACCGCACCCTCTTTGTGGGCAACCTTGAAACTAAAGTGACAGAGGAGCTGCTTTTCGAGCTCTTCCACCAGGTAAGTGGTGGTTGGGATTTGCCCCGTGGCTTCTGCTTTTCCTGGTTGCCTGGGGCCTGCTCTACGGCCAGCCCAGCTTTCCTGGCCGGAACTTGGCAGTCGGAACCCAAGGTGGGCTGTCTGGGAACAGAGGGCGCACCGAGGGAGGTAGGAAGCGAGGCGCTCGCTGGGTGTCGCTTTATTAGAAGAACCGTAGTTGGTTCCGTCCAAGAGTGAAGACGAAAGGGAGTGGAGGAATTCGCAGTCAAGCAGTCTCGTGGTCCGGGTTCGGGGTCCTAAGAGACGTAATAATACATGTGGGATCTTCGTTGAACAGTGCTTTTGTGCTCAACTCTTTCTCTAGTCATTTTAAGATGACTTGTCTTTGGTTCGTCAGACTCCGACGATACAGTATTTCACTTTCTGTGTCTCTGAGCGCCTAGATTAGTTACAATGTTGCAGGACTATTAAAATAAGTTTGAAAACGTATGTATGCTACGTAGAAAAGCAGCACAGTAGTGTTCTGTATTAAAATGTGTGAAAAATTCTAAGTATACCTTTGCTCCCAGCCCAGTTACCCCCCGAAGTGATTATGTATGATGGATCGATACAAAAGGAATTTTCAGTCTGAGAAAATCACTGTTGATATTTTCCCATGGAGTGGGAAAATGATAGCTGTTGGATCACCTTTTTAAAACGTTCTGTGGTGTGAAATGTAAATTCACTGAGTGTGTTTACAGTTCCATATGGGCCCCTTTTTCCAAATAAGTTAATCTTATTTGCAGTCATAACTAAGATTTTCATTCTAACCAAAATGAAAAGCCGTTTTCTTTTAAATTTCTGATTATGCGTCTGTTTTTCAACCTTGTGTTCTTTTATTTGTAAAATTTGAGTATTTCTCTGAAATTGCCTTATTTAAATTCTCAACACTTTTTTGTAGGCTGGGCCAGTAATAAAGGTGAAAATTCCAAAAGATAAGGATGGTAAACCAAAGCAATTTGCATTTGTGAATTTTAAACATGAAGTATCTGTTCCTTATGCAATGAATCTACTTAATGGAATCAAACTTTTTGGAAGGCCCATCAAAATTCAGTTTAGATCAGGTAACTTCCTTGATAAGGGGCGAAGGATTGTTTACTACTATGTTTTTTGTTTTTAAATTTATTCAATTTTAAGTAACCTTTTTTGGGGGGTAAAATACTTTCTTAGCCTTTGTAAATAGAAGACTTCATCCTTGAAATGGATTACCTTGACACATGGATTTTGAAAGTTAAAATTTTAAAACTGCTTAAAATTTCATTTTGGCGTACTGAAAATAACATACAAGCTTTATTAGAGGCATTTGGGTTTGGATGTATTCTCTTAAAGGAGCTTGTATAACTTTCTTAAAGTGCTTATCCTGGTTGACTTTGTAAGTTACTTTCACAAATTTCAATATTTGATCGTGTAAGGATGAAACTTTCCATATAATGTCTTACAGTTCAGTGTGACAGTTGGAATATGGCCAGACTGCATATTTATACAATAAATAGTTCCTCGTTTGGAATGCTTTGTTTTGCATGTCTGTTAATACAGACTTTTAAAACTGTGAAGAAGTCTATAACAACTGGAAATTTTTTCTTTTAAACTGTAATTATCCCTTTGGAGTGATTCAGGGTGGGGAGACATACTTTCAAATTAAGTTTTCTATTTGAATTCTTGAAATTATTTCATTTTAGGAAGTAGTCATGCCTCACAGGATGTCAGTTTATCATATCCCCAGCATCATGTTGGAAATTCAAGCCCTACCTCTACATCTCCGAGCAGGTAATTTTGTTATGTTTATTAGTACATATTTGCTGTACATATTAATTACATTCAGTGTATATAGCACATTCTTATTTCTCTTTACTCCCCCTTGACCTCCTTTCCCTCTGTACTCCCTCTGTCTCTCATTCTCCTTCCCAGTGGTAGGTGATCTGACTTTCTATTTTATATTATCTTTTATTTTCCTCTTTAAATTATTTATATTTTGGGTTTCTCATGTAAGAGGAACCTTGAAATATTTAACTTTGTGTTTCTAATTTATTTATTTCACTTAATATGGTCTCAGGGTACATCCATTTTCCTATAGATGACTGAAGTTTATCCTACATATGGCTGAATAGTATTCCACTGTATAAAAATATACCACCTGTTTCTTTATCTGTTCATCTGTTGATGAACATATAGGCTGCTTTCAAGATTTAACTATTACGAGTTGTGTTATAAATTTAGGTGTGCATGTACCACTGTGATATGTCTTTAATTCTTTTTGGAAGATACTTACAAGAGGAATAGCTGGTTCAAATGGAATTTCTTTTCTTTTCTTTTTTTTTTATTTAATTTTTTTTTTAAACGGAATTTCTAGTTTTAGTTTTTTGAGGAATCTCCATAGTGATTGTACGATTGTACTAGTTTACATTCCTACTAGCAAAGTAGAAGCCCCCACTCCCCACTTCTCCAGTCTTGCCTGTGCTAGTTATTTGATTTCTTGATGATAGCCATTCTTGCTGGAGTAAGATGGAATTTCAGTGTTGTAATTTAGATTTATCTAATGACAGGTGATGCTGAACACTTCTCAGTGTGCTGGGATTCAGATGTAGGCAGTGTGATCTAGCATTGGTATTGACATACTGCCAAGTGCAGTTTTAAGTCTAGATTAAGGTATACGTTAGGTATATATTTTGTGACTGTTTAATTACTATAATTCTGCAGTGAACTAGAAGAAAGTGCTTTGATAAAATTTTGACAATAGGAGATGATATAGATGAGGAACTGAAAGAACTCAGTGTAGCTAGATCATAATGAAAGTACAGAGCAGTAGGTGATTTTGATGGAGACTGAATGGTATCTTTCAGAATAGGCTATAGTTAAGATTGGGGGAATTTTATCCATAAAACAATAGGAAGGCATTGAAATGTTTTAAGTAGGTTAATGATGGGAAGTTTGTATTTTAAAGAGTTGTTTGGTTGCAATGAAAGAATGGTTTAGAAGGGACAAGAGTAGAAATAAACCATTTAGGAAACTATTGGTGTTAGTAGCAATATAGCAAGGAAGTTACCTGAACAAGGTTGGTGATTTGGATTAAGGAAATGGCAAGAATTGAAGATAATTGGATGGCTATAACAGTGGAAGGTGGTATTATATAAGCAAGTGATTATACAGAAACAATGCTTTCTATCCCTTATAATTTCTTGGGCAAAAAATATATAGTAGTTAGTTTTAATCAAAAACTTACACTATTTGTAATATAAATAAATAATGAATGAAATAATAATAAAGTCTTAGTATACAGATATATATACCCTGTTTTAAGAAAAACCAAGTTAAAAACAGAAGAAAGCCTCTACTTTTCTCACCTCTACTGGATCTTTAATCAAAACTATATGACCAATAATTGGTTATTTGTTACCAGAACCTATTTTTTCACATGTTAAAATATGTCTAGCCAGTTTCTCAAACAAAAAAATCTAAATTTTATCTTTTCTTTATTCTGCTTCCCTTGTGCTTCATAATAGTCTATGGAATGCTTTCCATTTAGTTCTTAGTCTGGGCCTGTGCATTAGCTCAAAGATTGATAGGTTTTTTCCTATAAAAGGTCAGATGGTTAAGACTTTAGTCTTTGCAGGCCATACAGTCTCTGCCATTGTAACAGTAGGGTAGCCATTGAGAAAAAAAGCACGCAATATTCTAGTAAAAACTTTGTTTTACAAAACTGCTGGGCTCACTGTAATTTGCCCACCCATACATTAGCCCTCTCAGCTGAGAATGTTTTGTCTCCAGGTAAGTTTACTAATCAGCATTTACTCTGGATGTCTCCTTTTTAGAAAGACTGTCCTTGATCAGCCAAGCTAAAATAGAACTTTGTTGTCCACTTCCCCTGAATCTTGTAATTTCACATTGTATCACAGTCATGTGAAATTATTCTTCTGTTTGTGTTCTTCTTGCTTTAGGAGAGCAGATATCTTGTCTATCTTACTAATTGTTAACTTTGAGAACTGTGTCTTGTTGATTATTAGAGTTCAGCAAATACCTGTTGAATGAATGATTATGTGTTTTCTTTTTAGCAAATACGAAAGGACTGTGGATAACATGACACCATCATCACAGATAATTCAGAGATCGTTCTCTTCTCCAGAAAATTATCAGAGACAAGCAGTGGTAGGCTAATGTTTTTTTTCAACTTGACATGTTAAAATGAAATCATACTTAAAATATTCATGTTACATTATACAACTGATTTTAATTTTGTTCAGTTGAAAATTTTATTTCTGGGGTGGAGGGTACTGGGGATTAAACTCAGGGACACTCTACCACCAGCATATATTCCCTATCCCTTTTTGAAAACTTCTATTTTGAGATAAGGTCTAAGTTGCCTAGACCAGCTTTGAACTTGGAGTCCTGCCTCAGCCACCTGAGTAGCTGGAGTTACTGGTGTATGCCACCATGCCTGATAATTTAACATGGTCTCAATGTATTATTAGACCGATCTTTATAGATTGAATATTTTGTTTTTACTGGCTGACATGTATGCTTAGAAGACAAGATAAATAGAAAACTTCATTTTACATGTGTATTTCTCTTCAGCAATATTTACTGTGTATATATATATAAATACTTGCACATTCTGTTTTTTTAGTGGCACCAGGGATCGAACTCACAACCTCACCCGCCTGCCAGGCAGGCACTTAAGCCACTGAGCCAAACTCCCAGTCCTAGTTTTTTGAGACAGGGTCACACTATGTAGCTCAGGCTGGCCTTGTGCTCACATGGTAACCCAAGCCGGCCTCGAACTCACAATGCTCCACCTACCTCAGCCTCCCAAGTACTGTGATTAAAGGCGCACGCCTCCACGCCCGGCACACATTCATTTTCTGAAACTTACCTATCTTGAATCATAAACTTATAAACTCTAGTATTTTAATATACTTGTTTTCTAGACCAGCTCCTTCACCTTTTCATTAGTTTTGTGACATCACTACAAGACTAGGCTTAAAATCTTTGCCATATACTTATTTATTGTTATGTGTGATTCTTGGGATTGAACCCAGGACTTTTATATTGAGCTATATCCTCAGCTTTTTTTTTGTTTTGAGGTAGGGTTTTGGTGAGTTGCCCGGGCTGGTCTGGAACTTGAACTCCTCCTGCCTCAGCCTACCAGAGTGCCAGGATTATAGGCATGCACCACCATAACTGGCTGTTAGCAATCTTTAACTATTTCAATTTTGTTTCTACTCATTCACCACACCTTTTTTTTTTTTTTTTTTTTTTTTTTTTTTTTTTTTTTTTTTTTTTTTTTTTTTTTTTTTTTTTTTTTTTTTTAATCTTACATAGTTCTTATGTTCATTTCTTCCTTTTCAAATTCACTTTGCCCAAATCACAATCTAGGCTTATGGTCCCACGCTTTTATATTGTACTGTTCTGCAAAATACTACCTATACACAGGCAGAATTTGGGCCTAATAAGTTACCATGTTTCTGTCCAAAGGAATATTATCAACCCTATTTGGTGTCTTTTTCCCTGCACATTTACTTTCCATTGTTTGCAAGTTGTCAGACTTTTTTTACCTCAGTAATGAGGGATGCCCATCATCTGATGCTAATAAACCCTTCCAGCCCTAGATTTTACTGTTATTTCTAAGATCTGTATCCTCTTCCAGCCAGAATTACTTACTGTTCTTTGGCACCATTTTGTGGTTTCCTTTTATTTTTGTTAGCAGTTTTCTTTCCTTGGTGTATCTCCCCTTTGAAATATTTTCCTTAAAATACTTCATCTGTTCTTAATGCCGATCATATGACACCTTTATGAAGCCTTTCCTAGTGATACTGAGTTTTCAGTTTTTTATATGTTCATTATATAGTGATTTGTATTATCCTTATTTTATATGACCATTTCCATTCTAAATTGTGTTCTTCAGGGCAAGGGGTAGTATTTTTGTGCAAGTGTACATTCAGATGAACAGAGTGATTGATTACAATCCATCTAGGCCAATGATTATGAACCTTTTAGAGCTTTCAGTGATAATGAGCAGCCTATTGTGGCATGTGTGCTGTAGGTTTGCCACCACTGGTCTGGGCTGTTTGGTTAATTGTGACTAAGTATATATATAATTAGCTTTGATATCTAGGAATATTTGCAGTTAACATCTTTTCTTTTTTGCCTCAGATGAACAATGTTTTGAGACAGATGCCATATGGAGGGAAATTTGGCTCTCCACATGTGGATCAATCAGGATTTTCACCATCAGTTCAGTCACATAATCATACTTTTAACCAGTCGTCAAGCTCCCAGTGGCGTCAGGATACACCACCATCACAGCGTAAAATCAGACAGAATTCTCATCCCTACCTAGCAGACAGACATTATAGCCGAGAACAACGTTACACTGATCATGGGCCTGACCACCATTACAGAGGAAACAGAGAAGATTTCCTCTATGAAGATAGGAATCATGACGGCTGGAACCATGATTATGATAACAGAAGGGACAGTAGTAGAGATGGAAAATGGCGCTCATCTCGACACTAGCAAGCATTAAAAGGACTTTGTTTTTTAGGGTCATTTTAGTCTCTTAGACTAAGCTGGGCTGAAAATATTTTGAAAAACTGTACAGAGCAGCTTTTCAAGTTGCTACCTTTGTTTTTTTTTTTAAAAATCTACAGTTTAATACAGAAATGAGAATTGTGGTTCCAGTTTTATTTCACTAATAACCTTTCATCTCAGGGTTTTATGAAGAGGAAAGGGTTTTATGCAGAAGAAAGTGCCACAGTTCCTAATTATTTAGACAGCTTCAGAAAGGTGGATTATATACCAGGCATGATTAAAAAAATACAGTGTTCAAATTTTGAAAAACAAAATGTATAATACAAGACACATTGCTATAACGCCATGACAGCAATGTGCCTTTTGCTCTAACAAATTTTTAAGATCTAAACATTCCTGTATACTTTAATCAAACCTCATAGATGGTTGTATTATAAAGCAAATAACTTAATTTTTTTTACTGCAAGAAATTTTGTGTTAATTGAATCCAGTTTTGGTGTATATAATATGCTGTTTAAGCTGATAGTCTCAGATGGCTATTTTGTTAATAAATCAAAAATATAATTTTTCAGTGATTTGTTTTATTAACAGTTTTGGAAAGTTGTTGGTTGTTAGTGGGTAAATCATTTTGGTTAACTTAGAGAATTTAAGTATAAATTCTGTGACATGCTCTTTGTAACTTTACCCTATACAAGTATGAATCTACACATGCTATTTCATTGTAAAGTTTTAGAAATTTTTCATTCAATCATGTTTGATGTATGACTGGTCACTCAGGAAGTTAAGTATCTGTACATGAAATATCTGTATGTGAATATTTTTACATGAAAAATTACAGTATTAATGTAAATTCCCTTTTTCAGGAAGAACAAAAATATCAATGCATACTCAGATAAAATGTTGAAACGTTTTACTGAAAGCATTTTTTTTGGATAAAAAGATTCATGAAGTTGTTATGTGCTGCCTCTCTTGCTCAAACTTCAGAAATTTTAACATTTTTCACATGCCCAAGACGTGTACCAAGGGCACATTTTGTTACAGAGATTGTACAAGTTGATTTTTGTTTGAACATTGGAAAGAATTTAATCTTAACATTTTTCTGTTTTTAAAATTTTAAAATCTTAAAAAGTTTTATGTATCAAGATACAATTTCTCTTTCATTGCAGAATTGTTTATAAAATTAATTCATCGAAAAATTTGGATCCTTTTTTAATACTAATCACAGCATTTGTACTGTACTTTTTAATATATTAAAAACATAAAGAGGAGGGGAATGTCTTTTTTTTTTTCTGCATCACTATATTGTATTAGTAACGTGTTTCTATTCAATGATGTTTGGTGTTAAAATTGCTGGTTCTGGACTGGACATGGTCAGGAGGCTGAAGCAGGAGGATCACTGTGAGTTGGAGGCCAGCCTAGACTACATAGTTCAAAGCCAGCCTTAACTACATAATGAGACCCTGTCTCAGAAAAACAAAACAACCCCCAAAAAACATTGCCAGTTCTTTGAGCATTGTGAAATACTGTGTATCTTTTGTAGATATTGAATTTGATTCTTTTAGAATTAGATATTCATTGACCTCTGGAATATAGTTTGGAGCCATTGTAAGCCAAATTATTTATAGTTCTTGTTCTCAGAAAGTTTTGTATATAGTCAGATTTTCTGTTTCTAAATGTATTCAGTTCTGTATCTAGATAAGTACAGTGTAACTACTCAGAATTAAGATGAAAAAAATGAGTAGTTTAACAAGATGTGTTTCTAGTGAGGCTGTTATTTTTGGGTGTATCTATATTAACTCATTCAGTATATGTTTAGATTTTTTTTTTAATTTTAAAGAGAATAAAACCAAGGAGAATAAAACTAATCAGAACAAACCAGTATAAGTGATACAGGACTTCAAAACAATATAAAATCAACAATAGTTACCATAATGCCTCTTGTCTTCCAAATAGCTGCAGATACCTTCAGACGTAGTAAAAATCAAACAGAACAGAATAGAAACAAAACCATGAATACAATAAAGGACTTCAAACAAGACAATAGTAAATCCAAAATGGCTACCATAATATATCTTGCTATCTGAAATAGCTGCTCATGCCATCAGATATAACAAAATCAAATAAGAATAAAACCCAACCCAACAAAACAAAACAATACAGGACTTCAAAACAAGACAATAGGGAATTAACAATGGCCACCACCCTCAGGAGATCACCTGCCTAGATACCACACTGTGTACTGCTATCCTCTGAACAGAGATGATCAGACCACTGGCCTTAGACCTACAAGGTCGATGAAACACCATAACACCATAAGCATCAGTGTGCATTTCACCTCAACAGCTATCATTGCAGCCTGTGTTTCTCTGGATTAGCTGGTCACTTGGGTGGGGGTGGAGGGGTTGGTTCTTGTTTGTCAGCCTGCACCCTGGAAGGGGTCGGGGTCTGGCTGTCCCTGTGCTGCTGGTGGCCCTTACATGGCGCTGGTTCACAGGTGGGGCTTGCTTCTTGGTGAGGCCTTGTTCTCTCCCCCTGCAGTCTGCAAATAGCACTGATTCCCAGGGAGAGGCCAGGGTCTGGCTGTCCCCACACCAGCAGAAGCCCATGCATGGTGCTGGTTCGCAGTGGGGGCTTGCTTCTTGGTGAAGCCTTGTTCTCTCCTCCCGCAGTCCCTGAATGGCACTAACTCACCATGTTTAGATATTAAAGATTAATACTATGTTTTGGGGCCAGGGATGTAGCTCAGTAGCATAAGTACCTGCCTGGCAAGTGCAAGGTCCAGAGTTCAATTCTTGATACCAAAAAAACAAACAAAAAGCTATATTGTGATTTATCTGTGGTTTAAATCCTTTCATATTGATTCATAGGTGATCTTGATGTAGAACAATCTTTTTTAAATGGCTTTTTAAATATTTTATTAGCACACATTTGCAGTACATGATCACATTCATCATGAGGGATTTGTATATATACATAACATCTTAATTATTATTTTTGTTTCCATGTCTCCCTCAAATTATTCTTCCCATCCCCATTTCCAAAAGCTTTCTTCATTATTTTTTTTATTTTAAAGGGAATAAAAACAAAACAGAACCAAACAAAACAGAGCAATATTGGATTTCAAAAACAAGACAGAAGGAAATCCCCCATAGTTGCTAAATTGCATATTTTCCTCTAAATAGATGCTCAGACTACTGCCTTGGGCCTGCAAAGTCAGTCAAACAATATAAGCAGTAAGGTTTTTTTTTTTTTTTTTTTTTTTTTTTAACTTCAGTAGCTATCATCTCCTCCAAATTAGCTGGTTGCTTGGTGGGGGTGGTGAGGATTCAGCAGCTCTTCTGGTCTCCCAGCCTGTGTACTGGCTGGCTTACAGGAGGGGGTTGGCTTCTTGGTTCTCCTGGCCCATGATTGTCTCTGGCTTACAGAAGCCGGTTGGTTTCTTGGCTCTCATCCTGGCCTGAATTTTTTTTTCTTTAAATCTGTTTTCCCTTCACTCCTCTCCATCTCTTTTTCCCTGTCCCATTTGAAAAAGTTCTAGTTCTTCATATCCTACATTTTATTCCTTACACTTTCAGTTTCTCTCTCACACATAAAAAAATGATATTTAAACTTGCGTGTCTGATTTATTTAAGATTATGGTTTTGAGGTACATACATTTACCTAAAAATGCCTCAAGTTTATCCTTTATGGCTGAGAAGTACTCCATTGTATATAAATACCACATTTATCCATTCATCTGTTGATGGGCATATGGGTTGTTTCCAAAATTTAGATATAAATTTTGCTGCTATAAACATAGCTATGAATGTTACAGTATGATGACTTTAACTCTTTTGGAAAACTACCTAAAGGAGTAGCTGGGTCAAATGAAACCTCTAGTCTTAGTTTTTTGAGGAATCTCTATACTGCTTTCCATAGTGTTGTTAATATACACTCCCACCAACAATAAAGAAGGGTTCCTTTTTCCCATATCCTTGCCAGCATTTGTTGTTTCTGAATTTGTCATTGATAGCCATTCTTCCTGGTGTGCGATGGAATCTGAATATTGTTTTAATTCGCATTTCTTAAATGACCAGGAATGTTGAGCATATTTTCATGTATTTATTGGCTGTTGGTACTTCATCATCATACTTCTTATATTCATCACACATGCCTATTTTTGGATTGGATCTTTAAATTTGAGGCTGTCAAATTTTTTTGAGTTCTTTACATATTCTAGATATTAGTCCTCTGTCTGAAGAGTAGCTGGCAAAATGTTTCCCATTCTGTAGGCTGTCTCTTCACTCTTGGGTTTCCTTTGCAGTATGCAGAAGCTTTTTAATTTGTTTTATTTATTTATTTTTTTTTATTTTAAAGATATTAAAATCCAACAAAACAGAACAAAGTCAATCAAAACAAAGCAGTAGAACAGGTACAGAACTTCAAAGCAGGATACTAGGAAAACAATAGCTGCTATAGTATATCTTGTTATCTTCACAATAGTTGACCATTCCATCAGGTACAGCAAAATCAAACCAAAAACAAAACAGAATAAAACTAATCAAAACAGAACATTGAATAAAGCAAAATAACCAGAATAAAGCAAAACAGTGAAAACAATATTAGGCCTCAAAGACAAGATAGAAGGGAATCCCCCATATTTGCTATATTGCATACCATCATCCTCCCAAGAGATGCTCAGACTGCTGGCCCCAGGCCCACAAAATCAACCAAACAATACAAGCATTTAGTTGCTTTACATACCTTAGTTGCTATCAACTTAGCTGGTCCTCTGAACCAGCTGGTTGCTTACAGGGTGTGTGTGTGTGTGTGTGTGTGTGTGTGTGTGTGTGCTGATTCTCAGCCTGCATGCTGGTAGGCTCATGGGAGGCACTGATCTTTCTCTCCCTGGAATCTGCACTGCTCACACTGCTCACCAGAAAGGCTGGCTAGTTGTCTTCTGGTTGGATTGTCCCTGACCCAACATGGTGGGTTCTTGGAAGACACTGATCTTTCTCTTCCTAGCTTTTTAATTTGATTTGATTCTATTTGTTGGTTCTTTGTAATATTTCCTTTGCAAATGGGATTTTGTTTATAAAGTCTTTGCCACACCTATGTCTTCAAGAGTTACCTATTCTATCTTCCAGCAAATTACGTGTTTCTGTTCAAATATTTAGATCTTTGACCCATTTTGATTTTAGTTTAGTGCATGGTGAGAGATACAGGTCTAGGTTAGGTCTTTGGCTTGTGGAAAGCCAGTTTTCCTGACACCATTGAATGGGGGACACCTTATGGAGTTCCAGTTGATCTTTTTCTCTTCAATTTTACCCAGTTGAAGCAACCAAAATAAATACTTGTGCTGTGTAAAGGGATAAAACAAGACATCCTCAAAGGATTAAATATAGAGCTGTAAAAGTAGAAATAGCATTTTCTTCTAGTGTGCTCCATGGACAATAGTCTTACAAGGTATTCTGCAAAACAAAGTTTTTGTAATCCAATGTCTGAAAAGCATGTCACACTGTTTATGTTATTCCAGGAACAGCAACATAAAGTTTCTGACAAATAGTAGTAATCATCTTTATGCTCAACTTACTATTTTTCAAACCTCCTTGACTATCAGGGACCTGGCCAAGATTCCCAATCTCCCAAACGAGTGTACAGCAAAGGTTTAAATAAATGAGATAAGTAGTATGATTTTAGGTCTCCAGGAGGATCAAAGCCCTCTAGCAGAGTTTGAGACTCTGGGGGCTGAAACAAAGAGCTTCTCTGGATGACCCATACTGATTAGGTTTTCAAATAAAGACATGAAATACTGAGGAAAGCACAGGAACTGAGCAGAACCTTGGGTGTCACCTCAAAGACTTCTCCAAGTAGTAAATTATGACAATTTAGGGGGTCTGTCTTATCTCCATGATAGCATTTATGGTGGGAATGAGACTGCAGGAGTGAGATGCCTGCAGCTGCAGTATCTGTTTACTTAACTGGAGTTGGAACCAGGTATCCTCAGCTGTGGCTTTATCTTGTCTTTTGAGGTATCTCTGGCATCACAGGCCACTACAGGTCTCAGCCAGGACCAGTGATTCATAAAGGTTCACTTACTATAAATTTACTGCCCATCTCCAGGCAAGAGGCCTAGGTGTAGGACAAACTCACAGATAAACATAGCCAATTAGTTAATTTTGAATTGTGCTCAGAGCTGTTTTGTAGTGATCTCCAATGCTTGACTTTGCTACTTTTCCCATGCTGCCCTTTTAAACATCATGCCCATTGCTGGGAATTTAGCTCAGTGGCACAAGCACCTACCTGGCAAGTGTGAGGTTGTGAGTTACATCCCTAGTACAAAACAAACAAACTAACAAAGAAAAAAAAAACAAAAACAAAACTCAAGCCTGCTAATAGATGTCCCCAAAATCCTCAACTCCCTTCCCTATCCAATCAAATTTTAATACCACTTTCAAACTACTATGTGCGTATTTTGTTCATTCACTGCTGCTGTTGTAGAATGGGCAGTCACCTCAACAAGAGTGTTCCAAAAGCACACATTGTTTTTCTGCTTCCTATTTTCTTCAAATTCAATCCATACACTGCAAAGTTGGGAATTAAATCTGACTCTGACACTACTTACCTGAATTAAAGCTTCTACAGCCTCCAATTTACACACAAAATTCTTAATATGAACCCTTACTACTTGGTGTCTGGGTGCTTCAGTCTCATCACTGAATCCTACTGTAGCTCTCAGAGGAACTATCTTCAACTGCTCATCATAAGCATTACTTCCTTTAAGTTTTTGCATAATACCCTGTATTTCTCTTACAGACTTTTTACTGTATTATAACTTTTTTTATTCTACATATCTTCATTTGGACAGAACTTAATACATGAAAGCAGTAACCATATCTTTTTCAATATCAAATTCCCAGTACTTAATGCTAGGCATTCATGTAAGGTTTTGATGCATGGAAGAAAGAACTTTTGTCCTTTGAGTAAAGGAAAGGAGAATGTAGTAAACTTTTTAGAATAGAATTCTTACTACTGAACTATTCATATCCTGTCATAAAAACCATGTGTCATGATATATTGATAGAACTTTTATTTGCTTTAGATCTATTTTTCAAGTTTCAGTACGTTTTAGATCTGAATTCATGACTGTCACAGACTTTTAAAAATTATGTATTTATGTTAATTTGGTTTTGGAGTTAAGGTTCTGCTAACCTTATAAAATTAATTGGTGTGCTTATTTTTTTCTACCCTAGGGAAAAAATTTGACAGGAATTACCTGTTTCATCAAGATGCTAAATTTATTCAACTGTCTGGGGCTACCTTAGAAGTAGGCTTTCAATTCCTTTCTGAATTTTGTGCATGGTGGTTCATCTACAGTAAGTCCACAGCTTACAAACCAGTTTTATTCCTGGAGAATGTTTGTAAGTCAGATTCCCTTGAAAGTTTGACAAAGTAAGTTTTACACACTGTTGGCACAAATATACAGTGTAAAGCTTTTCCTCTTGCTTCTTGCCATCCTGGGCTCTGGTTGAGCACTGTGCTACTATACACGGTTGCACTGTACAGTGAGCTCACAACAGCAGCAGGACTGTGACAGTGTGCAGCAGATGTGCTACTTCCGCGATTTGTTTGTATCTGTGAATCTTTCTTTTTTAATTTTTATTTATTTATTTTTTTCTGTGCATATTTCTAATATGAGGTACGTTTATATCTGTGAAAATTCTGTAATGGTAGTAAGTCCAGAAATTACTGTATACATGTTTTTTCAGGAGTCAATTTGGGTAATAAACTTTTCTAGAAAATCAACTGTTTCCTCTATTTAAATATATTACTATTGAGTTGTACATAGAGTTTCTCATAATTTTTATAGAATTCCTCATAGGTGTAGTTATAATCCAATTTTAATTCCTGATCTTTTACCTTCCCTCCAACCCTCTGTTTAGATTTGCTAGAAACTGTGCTATCGATGTCATATGTTTTACATTTATGTACTTTATATACTTCACACTATGTTGTTAGTTATTAAAACATTTTATTTTAAAAAGCATCCAAAAATGTATATCCTAACTACATTAAAACTTAGTATTTACTACCAAAATGCTCATTTCTGGAACTCTTCATACTTGTCTTGATCAGTGTATCCCTTTGGTATTATTTTCCTGCCTGAAGAACTTCTGTTGATCTTTCTGAAGGGGAGGTTTGCTGGTAATGGAAATCTTGTAGCTTTTCTATATATGAAAGAGCTCTTTCACCTTCATTTTTGAAATATATTTTTTCTGGGTATGGAATTCTAATTTTATGACTTTTAAAATTTTTCTTTCATTACTTAAAAGTTGCTCCATTATGTTTTTGTTGTTTCATGTGAGAAATCTGTCATGCATGTGATGGGTCATTTTTCTCTGGCTGGTTTTGAGCATTTGATTGTAATGTGAGTTGATATAGTTTGGTTCATGTTTCTTCTGTTTAGGGTTCACTGAGATACACTGATCTGTGAGTTTATAATTTTCATTCAATTTGGAAAAGTTTTGGTCATTTGAAGCTGTTTTATATCCACTTTCTTCTCCTTTTGGGAACTCCATTTGCCTGTTACTTAAGACAGCTTCGTATTGTTCTGTAGCTCTTTGTGGTGTTCTTAATTTTTTTGTGCATGTTTTGTTTTGAATAGTTTCTTTAGCTATGTCTTCAACTTTACTAATCTTGATTTTTTTGAAATGTCAATTAGCAGTTAATTCCAATGTTATCTTCATTTTAGATATCGTAACTTTCCTCTGTAAATTTGATTTAGAACTTTTTTTATAACTTTGTGGTTGATAAGTTTTTGAATATATGAAATACAGTTTATTGTAGGGGCCAACCTACAAGCTTTTCTGGTTCCTGTCTGTGGCCTTGTTTTAGATACTTTGCCTGTGTACTAGTTATTTCAGGATGGAAGGAAAATCTAATCCCTGTTACTTCACCATGGTGAGAAATGTAAGTTAGTTTAATCTTTGGGGTTTGCTATAAGTGTCCTCACAATTCTCTATCTTAAATTGCTTTGTTTTGCTTTGTTTTGTTGAGAAAGGGATTCACTGTGTAGTTCACACTTGCTTTGAACTCACTGTGTAGCTCAGGCTGATCTCAAACTGGCAGTGATCCTCCTGCCTCAGTCTCAGATGTGAGTTTTCTCTTTAATTTGAGGTATTTAGAAGTGTCAGTATTTATTGCTATTGTTTGGATTTGGAATGTTCCCTAAAGTTCCCTGAGTTAAAGCCTTGATGCTTCATTTGGTGTTTTAGGAATCTAATAGAGTCTTTAAATGACAGACCCTAGTAGGAGATTTTAGGTTATTTGGTGGTGGTTGAAGGACATTGTGGGATGCCAGTCTCTTCTTCTCTTATTTCCTAGCCATGCAGTGAACAGGTTTCCTTTGCCACATGCTCCTGTCACAATGTACTGCCTTGCCTAAGGCCAAAAGTAATCAACTGACCATGGACTGAAACCTCTAAAACTGTGAGCCAAAACAAAGATTTCCTGTTTTTAAGTTGATTATCTCAGAAATATTACGATAATGGAAAGCTGACTATTGCATTTATTAATTTTTTTCTCTGTTCTTTGTTGTAATTTCTAATTTTATAGCCTTGTGGACAAAGAATGTGACCTATCTGATTAAAAAATTGAAGAGATAAGTCATGTTACTTTCTTATTTTTTAATGTTGAGATATTATTTTACCTTGTCATTTTCTCTGTGTATTTCTCAATTTTTGTTTTATATATTCTAATGCTGTCATAAATGCAAAAATTAAAACATTTCTTTATCATGTACTTAACTTTTATGAATGTAAAATATCCTTGATGTACTTTCTCTTTTTTTTTGTTTTATATTACTATTGTCAACAGTTTTTTCTATTAATATTTGCCTAGTGTGTATTTATATATTAAATAATTTTAATATTCCTGTCATTTGATTTTAGGAGTGCCTCTTTTCAGATACATTTTCAAATATTCCTGCTGTTCTACCTTATACATGTATATTTCTAATATTATATACCTTTTTTTCCTTCCATCTACTGCAGAATTTTATCATACTTGGTGTATATACTTCAACCTCCTAGGAATCTCTAAAAAAATAAAACTAATAACAAAAAAGCAAAATGAACAATAACCCCAATAGTTCCCTAAACTTTGCTGTAGACTCATGGTATCAATATTTTTAAAAAGATTATAATATTCAGTTAGGGTAAAAAACTCTAGTGTCATATTATTTCTATCCCTGTAGTGTTTCCCCTTAAATTCTCAACAATCACAAACACAGTTTTCTATCAATAGACAAACTGGAACAATGACATCAGTCAAGCAAAAATTAGCTGAACTAAGAGCAATCTAGCAAAAGAGACTTATTAGAGGGATGCAACTATATGCAATTATGATTACAGATGGAGCATTCTTGTTAGCATACATCTGCTGCTGGGCCCGAAGTTGACATAGGTCATCCATACCAGTAGTTGAAAAGGAAATCTGAGCAAGAACAGAGAAAGGACAACCTAGAAGCTTCTAGAACAAATAGAATTTTCATGTGTCTCTCATTATTCCATCTAACATGACTCATATAGCCTAAGGTTTGCAGGACTAGCTGGCACCCTTAGTTATAAAACTGAACATATCCTTGGCCCAGGATACAGAGAAGTTGGAAGAAATGTGGCAGACACTGGAGGAGCTGCAGGCTGAGTCCTCAGGTCAACAAAATGAGCCAGGAAGCAACAATATGAATGAAATATAACAATACATCACACTCTGCACTATTTTCCAGAGTATAAAAATTATGGCTGCTACTTCCTTATTATTTCCAAAGGTCAAGTAAATTTCTTTTGTGGCAAACTGCATAGCAATTTGGACACTAACTACCTGGAGTTAGGCCAAACTTCATAAAGGCTCAGTCCTGTATGAAACTACCCTCAGTTGAGACAATGAAAGCTCAGACATCACAGGCCAACCAAACTTCTGACCAACTGACTACATATTTGGAAATTCCCATTGCTCCTACGGGCTCAATAGTTTACTAGAAAGACTCACAGAGCTTATCAAAGAGCCGTAATTAGGATTATACTCTTACTATAGCAAAAAAGATTAAAACAAAACCTGACAAATGAGGAGATGCCTAGGCAGAGACCAAGGAGTGTCTTAAAAATGACGCTCATGAGGAAACTCAGCAAGAAGATAAAACACGCATTCTCCAGAGTCAGGCTCTGTCACGGAGATTGGGGTGTAACTCAGCAAGAAGACAAAGCATGCCTTCCTGGGAGCCAGCCGGTACATGTGCTGGGAAACCAGAAGAGCACACCCACCCCTCCCTACCCACTCTGTAAGCAACTGGTTGATTTGGTGGACTCAGGGTGAAATAGCTACTGAGGTGAAAGGACTAGCTTGATCCTTGTGTTGTTTGATTAATTCTGCAGGCCTGGGGCTGGTGGTCTGGGCATCTATTTGGAGGCAGTGTACATTGTGGCAACTATGAGGGATTTCCTTCTTTCTTATTTTTGAAATCCAGTGTTTTGTTCTGTTTTACCGTTTTCTTTTATTCCTGTATCTGGTAACCTGAGCAACTGTTTTGAAGGTAACAATATGCAGTATAACAACAATTGTTAAATTCCTATCATCTTGTTTTGAAAACCTATATAGCTATTGTTGGTTTGTTGTTGTTGTTTATGTTTGTTTGGTTTGCTTTTGTTTTTTTAGGCTTGTTTGCATCTTGATTTTTCTGTTTTTTCTTTTTTCTCTTTAAAAAATGTGTGCAATAGATATTGCGAACTGAGAAGAAACTGTTCAAAAGAAAAGACAAAGTATGATAGGGGAAAAGAAGAATGGGTAAAAGGAAAAAATATATGTATATACAAGATAGTTAAGGTAGTTACACAGTTAGCTTCTGTTTGGTCCTTGAAAAGAACGATTTGTGCTAATACTGTTTAGACGAGGTATCATGCCCATGCTCTGTACTCTGAATAACTACTACAAGACACCAATATGCAATGCATCAAGTATTGTAACTGTCCTACTACCCTGTTTTAAAACTTGTTTTCATTGTTTGTTTATCTTTTTTTCTTTTTAAAATAAAATTTTAAAAAATGAAGCTTATGTGTTTTCTCATGGAGTTGGTATCATGACCCTGCTGGTATATCAGTGTGCAATTACCAGCCATGAACCTTGTCTGAGCTTTGATGTCCAGTTTATACTGGGGTTTCATTAAACAGGCATCACTGATCGAATACTTGGCCACATCATTGAACTCGATCTCCAGTCCTTTACCCTCTCAAGAGATCAGGATTATATCATGTCACTTAGAATCCCAAACCTCTAATCGTGTGTTTGACTTTTTCAGCATGGCCAGGTCTCTTAGTTTCTAAAACTCTCTTGAAGCTCACCATGAGTCACTGAAGTGGCATAAACTATCAGAAGTTACTGCGAATAACAAAGTCTGTTGGGTGGTCAAAGCTGGAAATTGACCACACATGTAAGGTTGGGGCATGGCTGTCCCAAGAACAACGAGCTACCCAGGCAAGCCATGTGAAGAAGCTGTTTCAGCCCAGAGAACACCTAGCCTGAAAACAATCTGAACAGTAGGTTGCCAGGAAAACAGGGTGTCACATGACATTAAGTTGCTAAAATGTACAAATAAAGGACCCTACAGTGAAGGATCAGTTCCTTTCCTCCCATCTGGAGAGTAAGGGCTCCACCTGACTCCAGTTTTGTCTCTTCTTTATTTTCTCATCCTTTCACAGTTCTTCACCCAAGGAACCTCAAGGGCCATGTGACATGTGGCAACAGTCCTTCCTTGAGAAATTCTAAGAACTTTGGCTTTCTCCCAGAAATCAGGAACAAAGGCCAGTTTAATTCTTTACACCACCAACTTGACAAGGAATCTAGGTGGGGATGGAAATTCTTTCCCCAGCATGACCGGAAGACCTCCTTCAAGGCCACTCCTCTGACATTTTCTACCATTTTCCAATAGTACCAATGAGGGGACCCAGCCTTCACCACAGGGGCCTTTGGGAGAACTTCCAGATCCAAATTATACCAGCAGTGTTTTTGATATACACAGTGTCTTGGTTACTTTTCTTTCATTGCTGAGACAAAACACTTAACACCCAAAATGAAAGAAGGAATGGTTTATTTAGCTGACAGTTTGTGGAGGTCTCAGTCCATACTCAACTGGCTCCAAGGAAGGGTGGCATGGCTTAGGAGCAACCATTCATGGTGGTCACAAGTGACAAGAGCAAAAAGGGTAAAAATGAAAAGCATGTCTCCTTTCTTTCCTTAGATTGTATGTCGGCTACCTGCCCCTGGGCAGGTGCAGCACTCACATCACAAATCCCAGCACTAGACTATTAATCAATCACAAATGCTAGACTCAGCCACTTCAAAAGGCCCACTCCCCATTACTGCATTAGGCTTTGGGGGGCATTTAAACACAAACCATAACACTCCATCCCAGCCCCCCAAAGACTCATACACATCTTTTATGTACAAGACATTTAGTCCATTTCCAAGAGTTGCCAAATTCCTAATAGCTTCAGGATTGCTAAAAAGTTTAAGACCCAAGTCTCCTCTGAGATCTAAGGCAAACTCTGAGCTGTAACTCCCTGTACAAATGAAAACAAAGTTAAACACTTCCAACATTCAGTGGCACAAGATTAATGTTATCATTCCAAAGAGAACAAACAATGGAATACAAAGGAATGGGACCAAATAAAATCCAAAAACCAGGGCAGAGTTCAGTTCCCAGTACAAAAACAAAACAGAATAAAAGAAAAAAAAAGAAAAGAAAAGAAAAACCCAGCAGGGCAAACATTAAGTTCTGGAGTTCCATATGGAACATCTGAAGCAATCTGTGACAAATTGTGAGCTCCAAAAGGCTTAAGTGATTCAACCCTCATGACATCTCTGGTGGTCGTAGCTCCCACGGCTCCTCTCTTGGGCCTGCTTTGCTCCCACATTGCATGTTTCCTTAGACAATGCATGCTCCTGGCTTTTCCAAACTTCTGGATTCTCTATTGCATCTCTGGCTTCACACACACAGCTTCACAGATTGCCCTCTCAGGGGCACACTGCCTGGCCTCCCAAGCCTTTTGAAACTGGGGTGGAAGCCTTTTCAACCTCAGAGCTCTTTTATTCTGCACATGCGTAAAACCAGTGCCAGGTGGATGATGCCAAGGTCCACTCCCAACTGGAGCAATAGTTAGGCTTTCCTCTTTCTTGGCCATAGGGGTAAAGTGCCTGGATCAGTGAGCACTCTGAACCTGACTGTGAGGAACAAATTCTCTATGCCACTGCTATTCTGGAACCAGGAGCTGCCGCCACCATTTTGGAACCTCACATGGCTTCTGCTGCCATTTTGGAACATAATGTGGCTGTCACCATTCTGGAGCATGGCACTCTGGAGCTTCCTACTCAGAGCAAATTATTTCACCTTTGCAGTTTTTAGGTTGCAAAGGGTGGAGACATGCTGTTTCCCATGATGCCCCTAGGACATCTTTTCTATTCTTCTGTTCCTTCCCAGCAACTGAGATCTTAGTTCTATATTTATGGTCCACAGATTTATTGGAGCTTCCTTTCTGGCCAAGCTCACAATGTTCTTAATCATCCTGCTGGTCTTTGCTCTTGATTTGCAACATAAATATGGCTAACAGCCCCCAACAATAGCCAAGTCATCACCTCAACATTTGACTGCCTTGAAATTCTTCTGCCAGATTGATTATTCTGCTGCCCTTAACCTCAATCTCAGGCAAAGTCTCTGGACATGAGCAAAGTGCAGACAAACTTTCTGCCAAGCCATAATACACATCACCTGGAGTCTAACAACCAACATAGTTCTTTCCAGCAGAAATCTCCTAAGCCCAGTCTTTACTGGCAGGATTTCTATCAGCCTGTGGTCTCCTGAGCTCTGTCTGACCAGAATCTCCCATGCAGAACAGCCTCAGTTGTCCCAGCTCTACTCCTTCAGGCAACATCTCTGAACCTTTCCATACTCTTGCCATAAACCATTCCCAAAGGCTGTTGAACCACATGGTCAGGCATAGTCAGAGCAATGATCACACTCCTCTGGTACCAAATTTTGTCTTGATTACTTTTCTCTCATTGCTGAGACAAAATACTTGATGCCCAAAATGAAAGAAAGAAAGGTTTATTTAGCTTACAGTTTGTGGAGGTCTCAGTCCATACTCAGCTGGCTCCTAGGAAGGGTGGTGTGGCTAAGGGGCAACCATTCATAGCAGCCATGAATGAAAAGGGAACAAAAAGGAAAAGCACGCCTTCTTCCCTCCCTTTTATTGTACATCGGCTACTTGCCCCTAGGTGGGAGCTGCACTTACACCACCAATTCCAGCACTAGACAACGAACCAATCACAAACACTAGACTCAGCTGCCTTTGGAAGCCCCCCCCACCCCGCATCAAGGCTGCATGAGGCTTTGGGTGGGACATTTAAACATAAACCATAATATACTAAGTACTCAGCAAGTGTTTGCTGAGCCAAATTGAGATTAACCCATATCAAATTTCTTTTTTTTTTTTTTTTTTTTCTGCAGCACCGGGGATCGAACTCACAGCCTCACACCTGCCAGGGCAGGCGCTTAAGCTGCTGAGCCAAACTCCCAGCCCTGGTTTTTTGAGGCAGGGTCGCACTATGTAGCTCAGACCGGCCTTGCGCTCGCGTTGTAGCCCAAGCCAGCCTCGAACTCACAATGCTTCTCCTACCTCAGCCTCCCAAGTGCTGGGATTAAAGGCGTGCACCACCACGCCCGGCTCTCAAATTTCATAAAAACTTTTAGTGCCCCTTTTATACAAAGGGCAAGTTTAAAATTACAAGTTTTGTTAATTTTACCTTATAAATTTACAATGTGCAGGATAAAAGGCAAAAGATTTACCATTCTTTATTCCTTTCTAGACCACTGAAGGGAAATAAACAGCAGTTGTCCATTATCAGCAATAAGTACTGATGTCAACATGTTAAGATGGAGCTCCACAAAATCGGAAAAGAAATTATCAAGTAAGTATTCATGTGGTACCTGCTGTTTATTTAAATTGCTTTGTTAACTGCAGGACACTTTATAGGTATGAGATAGTCTCATTTCTGTGGTGACTACTAACTAGAATCGTGACTCAATGGTAGTCTTAAAAAGTATAAAAATCTGTAATGTCTAGCTTAGAACAGTGAAAAAACAGATACAAGTATGGATAAAGTTCCCAGGGGACACAGTTATAATAATGTTAGGTTAATGAACTTGTTGTAAGAATTAATGTGAGCAACCAGGGGTCTCGCCTATGAGGAACTAAGGATTTTTAAAGGGTTTGGAATGATTCTAAACCTAGTATCTTGATGTACTTGGGTTCTGGAGATCACTTGTGGATTATCACAGTCATCTTTGCTCAGGAAGTGGGAGGAATAAAGTGGAGTTGGGTAAGTCATTGATAAGAAAACAAAAATACTTTGGAAGGCTGAAGCAGAAAGATCACAAGTTTGAGCCCAGCCTGGGCAATTTAGGGACATAGTGAGACCCTGTCTCAAAGAAAAGGCTAAGGATTTACGGTCGTAACTCAGTAAGAAGGCCTTCCTTTTCAGATTCTAGGGTCCCTGATTATTGTAACTAGCCTCCCTCCTGTATACATTGTCTGGATTTGTGAATTTGATGTATACATTCTTGTATTTTGGGACATTAATCTTTATTACCAATGAAATGATATTGCGCATTGAAACAAATATCTTTATAATGCTATTTATCTAAATTTTGTTAGTGTTATAACTAAAGTACATTAGTATATCTGAATATGAATGGTAGTTTGCAAAAAGTCCACACATAATTTTATCCATTATTTCAAAATTAAGATCATGAATATGCAGGATGTAAACTTTTAAATACAATTTCACCACTGATAATGTAATTTGTAATTACCTACTCAGTGTTCCAACAGTAACATGGAAAAAAAGGTAGTCTTTGAAAATTTAAAGAAATACTTTAGAAGGATAATAAAAAACCTTGTCCTTGTCGGTAACTGATTTCTACTTTTTATGACTCAAATTTATTTATTTATTCTTAAAAAAATTTTTTTTTTGTGGCACCGGGAATCAAACTCACAGACTCATGCCTGCCAGACAGGCGCTTAAGCCACTGAGCCAGACTCCCAGCCCTCACTCAAGTTTAAAACTAAGAAAAATACTAAAGAAATGGAAGCTACAAACGGATATAATGTAGACTACAAATGAATACAAAGTTATCGCAAAACAATGTGATCCATCAAGCAACTCAGTTGCAGTGTATAGACACTGTACACAATAAAAACCTATAATCTGTAAACAAGTTTTGTTGATCCTTCAGAATTGCTCTGCGCTAGTTTCCGGGGTGGTTTGAGTATGCAGAAGGAATAAAAGGTGAAATGCAGTACACTTTACTACGCTTGAAGCTCTTATAAAGTAACACAGTTGCTCAGAAAACCAACTCAACAGGTAGGAATTAGTGTATCTGGAGCCTCAAACTTAGTAACGAGTGGTAATGAGGCTTTCAGAAACACAATTCAAGACAGAGATTAACATTTGTGACAAAATTGCCCTTTTAACACAAATTTGCTACTAAATAGCCCACATTTATGAGGCTCACAAAATGTGACACTGCATTGGGGAATGATTCTGCTGGCCATCTCTACTTTGAATGATGAAAACTACAGCTGTCACGGGAGATTAAAGACACATCAGTCCTAACCAAAGCAGATGACCGAGATGGCAGAGCTGTCACTTCAGTTTAGTCTGCTACATAGATCTGTTGCACTAGGACACGATTCACATTAAGAACTTAAGTATGTATGAAATAGGAAGTCAGTTATTACTAATGCCTAACAGCTGCAGTGAAAAACAGCTCAAGTCCCTGCGCAACAAACTGGTAAAGCCTATACGATAAAGGAAAAGGAACTCTTAATAGAACACTTCATACATGCTAAGTGATCTCTCAGACAAGAGCCCATTTAAAGATTTATGAACGATGACAGTAGAATTGGCTTTGTGGCCCAAAGTAATACACTGCTCTTCAGTTTAAGTACATGAGAAAAATATTATGTGGAAGGGAGAATCGGGTAAGTAAAAAAGAGAAAAAAAGATATTTTAAAAAATCATAATTATCTTTTTCGACCAGTCGATGTAAAAAGTTCTTTTTAAACTGCGCGGTTTAGAACTAATCAAACCTCAGGAACTTACGCTAGGGAGGAAACTCAGCTGTGAAAAACAAGCGCGTCCACTAACATCCGAAAAACACGTGGCGGGGGTGGGAACTCAGTGGCGCCGCCGCGATACTCGCAGTCCCACCAGGCCTTTCGACAGTCCGTCCGGGGCTGCAGAGGGCGAACCTGCGCGTGGGATGTTGGGAGCTGTGGTCTCTGCTCTGTGCGTCCCCGTGGGTTTGCGACGTTTAGCGACTATTGCGCCTGCGCGCGCGCCAGCGGCGAGAGTAGGGCTGTGGCGGCTAGTGCCGGGTGATGCTAGGCGGCTCTCTCGGCTCCAGGCTGTTGCGGGGTGTGGGTGGGAGTCGCGGGCAGGTCGGGGCACGAGGTGTCCGGGAAGGTGGTGCAGTCATGGCGGCGGGAGAGAGCATGGCTCAGCGGATGGTCTGGGTGGACCTGGAGGTGAGCGGGTGAGGTCGGCGCGGGGTGAGAGGAGGCGAGCGAGGTCTAGCGCGTGGGACCGAGCTGCCGAGCCTGTCCCGGGAGAGCGGCGGCGGGTGTCAGGGTCTCAGGCTTGGCAGGTGAGCGCGGCGCGGCGGGGCGCGGCGCTGGGCCAGTCGCGAGGCCGGGGGACCGGCTTTGGGGACTGTGCTGGATGGTGGGGCTTCTCAGAAGGGAGGAATCACCTATAGGTGTCTGTGTCTCCCCTCCCTCCTCCGCCCATATGTGAACTTTAACGCTGCACTCGGTGTCTCCAGGCTCTGGGTCGCGGATGGGTGTGGGGGCAGAAGCTCTTCTCCCTTCCCCCACAAAACCTTAAAGGACCCTACTTCAAGCTAGATGGGACACCGGAGATGACTCAGCCTTACCCCTCTCATTCCTTAATCGAGGAACGTGAGGCCCAAAGAGAGGATTCAACTGTTTCACTGTCGGTGCTAGCGAGCGTCTGAGATTGGGACCAGAACCCAGTTACGGTCCCTTCAGTTTTGACACACTCGTGCCAAGACCTTCCCCTTCCCTCGAGTCTCACTTTTCTCTTTTATGAGATGAAAATCATAGTTACTTTCTGCATTGGGTTGTGACGAAGATCGAGTGATATTAATAGAAGAATTTTGTAAACTGATAAGTATAGCGATGTTATCTACCTTTTCTGTAATTGGGTTGTCTCAATTTTATTTACTTTGCATTTGTCCCGGGCTAGGATTAGTGTTAGTGCGAGTCTTTGGTAAATCTTTGTTGAGTAAATGGATCTTGAGTACTTGTCTGACGGAGGTTTTTATCGTTTCAGTTCTGGCTTTGGAATATAAACTGAGTATGCTTCATAGAATTCTTGTTAAATAAGCTTGGCTACAAGAGGCCAGAAGGAAGTTTTGTGTATGTTATATTTTTATTTTTTATTGCAGATGACAGGATTGGACATTGAGAAGGACCAGATTATTGAGATGGCCTGTCTGATAACTGACTCTGATCTTAACATTTTGGCTGAAGTAGGTGATGCCATATAACATAATCCTACTGTTTGGAGGTCAATGGAAATCTTAAAATCATCTTTTCCAGTCTCACTATTTGAAAAATAATTGAGGTCCTTATAGTTTAAGGTCCAAAGTAATATGTGAGGTCATGGTAGAATTGGTATTAGAGTCAAAGTAACCCATCTTGCAGCCTGGTTAATTTTTCAGTTAACCACGTCGAAATTTTATATTTGGTGGGAGTTTACTATATACCTGGCACAGCTGTGTTTTTGCGTTCACTCTTAGTGCTCACAACAACTATAAGGTGGGTACTGTTAATGTGTATTTTATAATTAAGAACTTTTGAGTGCAGTGATGTTGAATACTTTGTCCTTGGCCACCCAGCTAGTTATTAGGGAAGCCATTTTAGTTTAACCCAGGAAGTCCTAGTAAAATGCTGCTAACCAGTAATAATAATTGTTGTCCCATCAGGTTTGGTGACTCATGCCAAAGTTTATATCTATGTCATAACTTTGAATTTAACTTGATTTCATTCCTCTGTATCCATAGGAGATTGGTTCCAGGACTCCTCCAAAGAGAACAAAATCTGCAGATGCTCAAGTCCCTTATATTAAAACGATGCAGTGTTTACATATAACCTATGTATATCTACTTACATACTTTAAATCATCTGTAGATTATTTGTAATACCCGATATAATGTAAATGTTGTGTAAGTAGTTATGCTATGTTGCTTAAGGACTAATAGCAACAACAAAAAAATCTGTGCAAATGTATTTTTTCCAAAATGTTTTCCATCCAAATTTGGTTAAATCCATGGATGCAAAACTGTGCTTAAGGAGAGCTGACTGCCTTTTTATCTAGGACATGCGTTTCTTCTATATTAAGATGTCAGAATTTCTCTGAATGCATTTCCAGAAATGCTGTCTTGTTGACATATGGCCATGATAAAGGTTTTTACATTCTACTTTAACTGAAGCATTAAGCAAAACAAACATGCCTGTTGCACTTTGGCCACTCATGAAACATTTAATATGTGCCTGATACCACCTCATTGGTGGGAGATGAAATCCCTGGCTATAATGACTGTTTTATATTGTCAGCAATACTTAGAGTTGTTAAAAAAAAAAATACCTGTAATGAGAAAAAAAGAAAACCACCAAAAAACAAAACAGAACAAAAAACCTGTAGGAGCAAAGTAGGGGTGTTTGTGCAGAAGAATCCTAAGTTCCCAGAGTGTAGGATTAATGGGTTACTGGCAGTGGATTAATTTCATAAATCTATATTTAAGACTTTTGTTTATATCTTAGGTAGACAAAAGAGGTGAGAAGGCATTTATAGATGAATTGTAGCATTTGTAGAGGACTGGACTTATGTTCCTAACATGGCTTTAGAATCATGGAGCTGTATTTCTTCTCATAACAACTTTTCTTTTACGTGTTATACAAATAAGGCCCTGAGTTTTTGGTCTGGTTGCTTTTTTTGTGACTTGGAATTTACTGGAGACAAATAGTGAAGAGAAGTGCCTTTAATTTACCAGCCCTACTTACCCTTGGCCAAAGAAATGTTTTTCCTTAGACTGTTGATATAATGTGAAATACTGACAGTTTAATGGATCAGCAGGTTGATATGTGCCCTGGAGGAGATTTGGGTATGTATTCATACAGCTGCAGATTAGTGGAGCTTTTTTAAATACACTGTCAGATTAAGATAAGGTTGTTTAAAAAAAAAAATTCGGGGCTATCAGTTACATGGAAAATATGTTTTATGTAGTAGAGGCATAAGCATCCTACTGTGAAAATTTTTTTGTGGATAACTTAATTTGCCAAATTACCCGATCTTGCAGCATAAGTTAGTAGATTTACATAGTATGTAGTTTGCTCTGTGCCAACTTTGTTAGAAGTTTTATTTTTGATAATACAAGTTTTTGTTGTGTTTTTTAAATATCAGGGCAAACTTTTTGTTTCTCTGTGGAGGTTGCCTACACCAGTTTTCTTGTTTGGCAGTTTTCAGTTGTAGGACTTAAGTTATAGTTTAGACTGGTTCTAACCATTTCTTTCAGTGATTGCAAACTATTTTTAGCACCTTGATAATAATAATAATACTTTAAATATATGGTATGGTTTTCTTGCAAAGAGGTGAAATAGTTTTTTTTTTTTTTTTTGTCTTTTTGAGACAGGGTCTCAGTATGCAGTTCGGGCTGACCTTGAGCTCACTTTGTAGCCCAGGCTGATCTCAAACTTGCAGGGATCTTCCTGCCTCAGCCTCCTGAGTGCTGGGATTATAAGCATGTGCCACCATGTCTTGCAAGACCTTTCATATGTATAATTTCTTTTATTCTGTTAACATACTGATGAGGGAAGGACAGTTTTTAAATTGTTATCACTGTCTTCCACAAGGACAAACTTGCTTTAATGTGATAGTCAGGCTGTGTTACTGCTGGACTCTGTCCAAAAGACTCACAGTTGAAAGTTCTGATAAATAGAACTGAGAATTTGAGGATCCATTTTTTTCCCCAGAACTTTTCTTTTCTTTCTTTCTTTCTTTTTCTTTTTAAATATAAAACTACTCTCAAAGTTATACAGGGTAACTTTATGTAAAGTATATGAATAGTAATTATTGGTATTTTGTCCTATTCTCCAGTCCTATTTTATTTCCCAAAATTTATGTGTTTTCTTGGTATCGTGTATGCATATATAAATGTGTGTATTTTCAAAAACAAGTGTAAATAAAATCATTTGTATGTTAATATTGGTCTATAATTTGCTTTTTGCACTTGACCATACTGATAATTTTTACAATGAATTCATCTTTAGGAACTGACAGACTTTTTCTGGAAAAGATTAGATATTAAATATTTTAGCTTTGAAACCCATATAGCTCTCATGTTCTTTTTTTTGAACAATTCTTCCAATGTAAAAATATAGTGGTATAGTACTTACCTAACACCTGTGATGCCCTGGGTGCAATCCTCAGCAACGTACATACACACTCACACACATGAATGAATAAAAGAAAACAAATGTAAAATTCATTCTTAGCTTTCTGATCATCAAAAAAAGGAAAAAAAAAGACAGAAAAAGCCAAAGCCTGGGACTATAATAGTTTGTTGCTGAATTTTGGTAGATATTTGTGTCTTCTATTAATAGGCATTTTGGTTTTCAGTTGTGTTCTTTTTTGCCATTATAAACAGTGCTGAAATGTATGAGGTGCAAAGTGTCCTTATTTCTTACTTTCTAGGATAGGTATATTTAGTCCTTAAAGTAGCCTAAGCTTTACTTCTAAGGTCAAGGTTATTCCTGTTGATTCTTTGTGACTAATGGCTTTTCCCACCCACAGGGTCCTAACCTGATTATAAAACAGCCAGATGAGTTGCTGGACAGCATGTCAGATTGGTGTAAGGAGCATCATGGGAAGGTAACATTACCAAATAACAGGATTGCTGCTTTGGGGATCAGTAACAAGCTTGTTGCACCCACATCTGAATTCTATACCATAGTTGGATGGTATTGAAAAAGGGTTAGAGGAAGATTGCTTGGCAAGCCTGGGAAACTGCTTGCTTGTTTACTTTGCATCTTTGGGACCTCTCGAGATCATCTTCTCCTGAATGTCCTCTTTTTTCTCTCCTACATTCAGTCTGTCGCGAACGCATTGTGGATTGTCAAGTATTACTCAAGTCAGTCTTTTGGATAAGGTTAGACATCAACTCTTAGAGAAGGGGGAATGCTGCTCTTCTGTTAATAGTTGTTTCTTCCCAGAGGTCATATCTTTGGACTTTGAGTACCATCCTTTTTTGACTGTGTGGAAATGCTATTAACAATGAGGAATTTAACTTAACTTGGCTTGGATTCTTTAAGAAAAATGTTCATGTAAAGATGGCAGTTTCAGTTTGAACTCGAGCTGTAAAAGTGATCCATCTGTGGTTATATCTGCCCATTTTAGAAGTGAAATTTCATTTCTGGATACCTTTAAAAACTGACTTCATGTGTTTCTGGTGGGGGCTGGGGATTCTCTCTTGCAGTCTGGTCTTACCAAGGCAGTGAAGGAGAGTACAATTACATTGCAGCAGGCAGAGTATGAATTTCTGTCCTTTGTACGACAGCAGACTCCTCCGGGGCTCTGTCCACTTGCAGGTAAAATCCAATCGTATGTATATCTTATAGATAGTCTTCCATTGTAGTGGTCCAAGAGACTGCAGTTCCAGAAAGACCTGCTAAGATCACCCATGCCTTCCACTTACCCTCATTTGGGTTATACATCTTACTTTTATGTTCCAGTTTACTTGTATAGTTTACAACATGATGATTGGGAAAATGCCTGACACCTGACATGGAATCTGGAAACAGATGAACTCTGTAAAAATTTTCCCCCGTCTTCTTTGCAGAAATATTTCAAATACATGGAAAAGTTGGGTTTAGTAATTAATTATCCTTGTGCCATTTTTATTTTACTTTTTTTTTAATGTTTGAAAGTAAATTGCAGTCATCATGATACTTTATTCCTAAAAACTGCAAGTGTCTCCTAAAGAATATTTTCTTATGTAAAAATATCATTATTGCATTGAAAATAATCAAAATATTTAATATTATGTGATACCTAGCTCATATTTGAAGTTTCTCAAACTGTCTAATTGTTTTTGAACCAGTATTCAGTCAAAACTCATGCATTTCATTTGATTATCATGTCTTATTAGTCTGTTATTCTAAAATTGTGCTCCATCCCTTTTTTTTTTAAAACTCCTGTGACACTGACTTTTTAAAGAGACAAGGCTAGTTCTGTCAGAATTTATAGAGGGTTGACATTGCAAGAGAGAAAATAAATGTTCTGTGGAGGTGTATTGTATTTTTATATATAAATTAATGTGTTAACACTTTCCTTAAACATTCATAAAGAAAAGTTTGGCATTGCATATGAGAGCATATATTGTATAAATGTTTTCCCCAGCTAGTGTGGCTGATGTCTATTTAAAAGTTCTTATTTAAAATTTAGTGTTTTTAATTTCTGTATGGAAATATGCGTATGGATATGATTTGTTTAAAAATTTGGATTGCAAATAAAGTTTTATCTACTTATTATTCAGCTAAATTTTAAGTGTTAGTGGTGTGAATTTTTTGACCCTGGGAGAAAATTTTCACATTTGGCATGATGTTGAAAATAGCAAATAGATTTATATGTTATTTTAAGCATGTGGAATAGTGGAATTATCTTTAAGTCCATGAGAGCCATTTACAAGTTTATTATGAGCTAGACTGACTAGAAAATGGGAAATCTGCATTTGGAAACTAGTCAGATGCACTCAAGCCTGATTTAGAAATTTAGGGATGCTTGTAGGAATTTTTGGATTTAAAAAAAACTATTCTTATTTCAAATACAATTTATGACTTTATATCCTGTTGTATACCACTAGAAATACAGAGATGCAGTGTGCTTCGTGTCTTTCTAGGAAATTCAGTTCATGCAGATAAGAAGTTTCTTGACAAATACATGCCCCAGTTCATGAAACATCTTCATTATAGAATAATTGATGTGAGCACTGTTAAAGAACTGTGCAGGTAAGGGTTCTATTTAGGAACCATTAACTTGCCTTATTTAGCATGTTTTAATTGAAAATTTGTGGAAAATAATTGAATAGAGCTATAGAACTGAGGGTGCCAAGTGGGCATATATCTTTCCCATTCTTACATGTACAAGGGTTTAATTTTTCCTCACTAGTGAGACTTAGGAGAAACATCAAAAATCTCTATATAAATTACATTAATCCAGAAAGTGTGTGGTGCACTCATTTTGTGCCAGACATTGGCTTATCTGCTGGGAACATATAAAAAAAAAGCTCTTAAGTAGCTGAGAATCTAGTGGATTGACAGAGGTATAAAAAACACTTTAAAAATATACAGTGTGAGGACTTCTGTAATGAGAATGAGCATGTAGAATATGAAGGAGCTAGGGAAGGAATACCTCACCATGCTGGAGCAGAGGAATGGAAAGTCAGAGCTTTTTCAGTTTAAAGAAAAACGAACGTTTTCCAGGCATGTAAATAAGGATACAGCATTTCTGAGAGTGGGCAGAGGTATGAGAATATGAAGGAGCAAGAAGCCAAGGCAAAATGTGTGCAAGAATTATAGATGGTTTTATAATGCTGAAGTGCAAAGCAGGAGGTTGGTAAAGGTAGGCGGCAAGGCTAAATTATGAAAGGCTTGCACATAGTACCATAGAAGTTAGCTTTTATTTAGTAAGGGATGGGGTTCCTTTGAGAAAGTTTAGAAGAGTGGGTGATATAATTAGATCATTCAGATTATAAAGTGTCAAGAAAAGGGATAGGAAAATAAGGGAGACTGGATCACCTTGGAGGAAGAAGAATGAACTAGCAAAGTGAGTGGTTATTTGGGGGGAATGGAAATAAAACATTGGAAAGTGTCAGTTGACAGGACACCAAGTGCTCAAATGAGGAAAAGGAAGAGCTATAAAGTGATTCTGGTATTTGGCGTTTGGATAGTATAGCTAGAGTTGGAACTGTTCAAAGAAAAGGGAAAATGAAGAGTAGATTTGGTGGATGGGCAGGGGAGCTATTGAGAAGGATAAGTGTGGTTTTGTATATGTTGAATTAAATGTGTCTGGTGAGTGTCTAGGTGATGTCCAGCCAGCAGTTGGATATTTAGGACAGAAGCCCATAAGGGCTGTGCTGGAGCTAGAGATTTAGGAATCCTGTACCTTGATGAGTTTGCTGAAAGAAAATAAATACATTGAAGAGAGGAAAAGTTGGAAGACAGAGTGGCAGGCAAAGGCAACTTGAGAGTCAGAACCCAAATGTCTTTTTCAGTGTTAATAAATTACTTGAAGGAGATAGCTATTATTTGAGACCCTTTCCTTTGAGAGTTCCATTTCTACTGTGTGTAGACGCTGGTATCCAGAGGAATATGAATTTGCACCAAAGAAGGCTGCCTCTCACAGGTAAGAGTGGGTCCTCTCAGGTGCTTGCCAGTCCAACACACATAATTCCCAAATTAATATCTCCTCTCTACTCTTTTTCCTTTGGGGAAAGATAAAGGTCAACAAGCAGGAAGGCAATTTTCTTTTATTAAAAAATATCAGGAATTCTGGTCAGGATTCACATACTCCATTCTGAAGGGGGTTGCATAGTTCCTTTTAGTCATATAGTTTCAAACTACGTTATAGTTTCAAAACTTTTTTAGATAACTTGGTTTATATGTGATGACATCTATAATCTTTCTAGAGAGGAGCAGCATTAATTTTTTTGTAACCATTTGAATTTAGAACACTTTGTGTATAGTTGTGTAACACTGATGTCCTGCTTTGACAGTTTTTCAGGTTTATTTCGCCTTAGTCCTAAGTACACAACTTAGGACTAAGGCAAAAGGACTAAGTTGGCGATCTTTTGCATCAAATGTACTGCATGATTTCTATTTTCTTTTGGAGTGTTTTTAGAAACATAAAACCTGATTTAGCTGATTTGGCATCTAAGAGTAGTCTTGGTTCACTTCTGAGTTCAGTGCTCTGTGTAGTACAGTTTGAGACAGACCAGTCCCTAAACTAATAGAGTCTGATTTTTTTTGTGTGTATGTGGAACTGGGGATTGACTTGAGTACCTTGTGCATGCTTGGCAATTACATCACCACTGAACTTATATCCCCAACTTTTTTTTTATTCTTTTGAGACCGGACCTTGCTGAGTTGTCAGGCAAGCCACGAATTTAAAATCCTCTTGCCCTGGTTTCCTGAGTGCCTAGCTGCTTGCGTACTTTTATTGGGTGTGGTTAAAGTGTAGCATGGCAGTTCAGTTTTAGAATACCTTGGGGTTTGGAATGTCTTATTGTTTTAGAATTTTTCAGATTTTAGAAAGGTAGTAGTATACCTAAATTATCATTATGTAATGCCTCTAAAAATTTTCAAAGAAACCCTCTGTTATAAAAGACATTGATATTTCTGTAGTGACACATGGATGTTCACACCAAGTGACAAAACGAATCACTAAAGCCATATGTTTGTAATGATTGGGTTTTGCTGCACTGTGGGTTATAAAAGTACTTTGGGTTTTCAGATGTGTTTTAGACTTCAGTGTTATGACAAGACATTGTGCACCTTACCAGGGGCTGTATTTTTGACAGTTTAATCTCTCTATCATATACCGAGGACCTAAGAAAGAAAGTAGGTTGTTGTCTTAGCCACAGAAATAATTGTTACAAAAGTCTTGCAGTAAAGTTTGTGCAGTCGGTTTTCTATAATAGGCCCTTGGCCCATCATTCAGAGCTTATTTATTTGCATAATGTTCTAATAATTTTGCTTAGCTGATTTCTTAGATTATAGCAGGTGAGAAAGAGCATATTGGAAGAGAAGAAAGCCTCTTAGAGATAGACTGCCACTGATTATAGCACAAATCATCAGGAGGGGAGGTAGATTCTCTTTCATGGTTAGGTACTGTCTGATCTAATAGTTGATGTTTATTATGATGAGCGAGTCATGAGTTATGTTCAGGGATGTTAAGTATTGCATGGTGTTTCTTAAACTATGTTTCATGTGCTGTTAATAAATATTAAGTTTTAGAAATGCTGTGTACACTATAGCTCCTTAGAAATTTATGATGCACATTAATTTATTAAATGCTGAGCAGAGAACTTCAGAAATGTGTAATTTTTCCTAAACTTATTTGACCCTGGAACTCTTTCCCTGTACTGGAACACACCTTACCATCTTATGACACAGTTTGGGGAACTTTAGTCTATGCTTTATAATTTTTGTTAATCATCAAAAAAATTTTTTAAAAAAATACTTGCCTCTGCTTTACTGAAATATTCTATCTCTTGGTGATGCTGGATAGTGGCATTTATAGTAACTTCTTGTTGTTAAGTTACTTAAAAAGTTTGTAAAATGATTCCATCTCCTCTAACTTTGAGCATTTTATTCAGTGTGGTATGTTTGCTTATAGGGCACTTGATGACATTAGTGAAAGCATCAAAGAACTTCAGTTTTACCGAAATAACATCTTCAAGAAAAAAACAGATGAAAAAAAGAGGAAAATTATAGAAAATGGAGAAAATGAGAAGACTGTGAGTTGATGCCAGTTCTCATGCTGCCACAACATAGTCCTCTGGAAGCAACTTCTAGTGTTTTTTTTTTTGTTGTTTTTTTTTTTGTTTTGTTTTGTTTTCCTTTTCCATGCTGATTGCTTGACAGAGCTCTTTTAGTTAACTTGCTTCTCCAGATTACTCAAGCACACAAGACAATATGCTGTTTCCATTATGACACTGAAGCTCCTTTGTAAGTACCAGGTCATGCCCATCCCTTGGTACATACTTGCATTTGCTTTTAGACCATTTCTTTTGTTTAATAATAAATAAATGAATAAATAAAACTAGTTCTATTGAAATGCAAACCTTTTTGTACCATCTATTCTTTAGTAATGGGAAAAGATTGCTTTTTCTTGTGCTATGGCTAATGTTTGAATTCTTATAATGTACTTGGATTAAATTTCTACGTCAAACAGGAAGTGAATTTATTCTGTTTTGCTTTACAAGTCAAGAATAGAATAATGATCTAGGTTCAAAGAAGCAGATTTGGATTCATTGTTATTGAACTCACAGCTGTGGAATAGGCTACTCTTCACTGCTTTCAAGAAATTCAAGTCAGCCATCCAGCAGACTGGCATTCTGTAAGTAGTGACTAAAGTTTATTGACTAGATAATGTGTACAAGGCAGTCTCTCTGCTAGGCTTATAGAATGTTAGTAGTTTGCTATTCTATGTTTAGGTCAGTAAATAGCCAAGAAGAGATTTCAGTTTGAATATATTAACTCCTAAGTTTATGTAGTTTATAGACTACAGTACTAAGGTGGGTGCCTTAGAAATCAACAGAATCATCTGTAGAACAGATCTGATTCTGACAGGTACTCCTTTAAAATAAGAAATCAGAACTGGGAATGGCCATCATGTGACCTTCCTCTCTTTGAGAACTACTAGACTTGAAGACTTATGTTATAATCTCAGGTTGTATCCCTATTCAATAATAGTCCTTATATGAACATAGTAATGTAGTCCTCAGGTGTTCTTAGAATAATCTAATGATCTTACAGTATTTACATTTAAGAAGCACTTTGTGTATTGAGTTGTGTTATCTTTTTTTGTGGGGGGTGGTGGTGGTACTGGGAATTGAACTCAGGATCTCGCGCTTGCCAGGCAGGTGCTGCGTTGCTGAGCTATATCCCCAACCCCATTATTTGTGTTATTTATGCAATGATTCTGAGTGGTCAAAGGTTTTAGTGTAACTTTTTTTCAAGTGAGCAGATAGACTCAGATTCATGTCTAATAAGCATAAAATAGATAAAAATTTAAGCCTTTGGTTTTTTTGACTAGTATTAGTTCTACTTTCTGGAATAGCGTGTACCAACATCAGTGGTTTGGAAGGTTAAATTCTGTAGTAGTAAAAAATAGGACTTTTGAATCAATTTCTGGATTCAAATCCAAACTCCTGATGTACCAAGGTACTTTGGCAAGTTTATTTCTCTGACCCTCAGTTTCTGTATTTGTCAAATAAGGTTAATAATTGTACCTAACTTAAAAGAATTAAATAGAATGATACTCTTACATTTCTGAGCATAGTACTAGGTGCACAGTGAGGCCTTTAATGACAGCTAACTTGTGTTGATTGAGGATTTGCTTTGCAGGATCTGTGGAAAAGGATAGTGTGGTTAGTTGTGGTGGCTAGGGCATTATCTTAAATTTGTATTCTCTTAATGCCTGTCATTGACTACATGCTAAGGACTATTATGAACCTTCACTAACATTGTGATCTTGGCTTGGTATTTCCAGCTAAAATTTGGCAAGATAGTGTTTGCTCTTACTTTAGTCCTTAGGAATGTTATAAATTCTAATATAAAAGTAGATATGAAAACACAAAACTTTAAGACAAAGTTTCGTAGGAACCACATACTGCTATTATTGCCCCATGGTTTCTCCACAGAAATGTAGGGTTGATCCATCAGTTTACCAGTTTGAGCCATGCCATTACATTTAAAAAATTTTAACTCTTGGTGTTAATTTTAAATCTTCATTTCATGAATTGCCACTTTTGGGATTTAATCCTCTGATCTTTATCTGCATCATGTAACAAAATTCTGTTTTCCCAAATGAAGCCTGGCAGCCTGTTAGATGAGCAAATCTAGTCCAGTGCAGGTATGTATAAAGATAGGATAGCTCAATGATGAGTTCATTATTTACTGGTCTGTTTACAAGTAAGAAATGTGGCTTTGTAGTGCTAATGGAATTTCACAAGGAATTCTTGAAACTATGAAATAATTTTTCTGAAATGATCTGCATTGCAAATTGGTTTAAATGTAAGCTTGCCATTCTAGTGTTCTTGGGGGCTTCTCATTGGCAGTGGTTCTGTCTGTACAGTAATTATTCTGCAAGCTGTGTCTCCAAGATCACCCAGGTGTATTCTTCCACATTTAACTCATAAGGCAGATGAGCCAGTACTGAGATGATGATCTCCAGTCTGTATTTTCTCAGTACTTCAGCCATTGTACTGAGTATAAGGAGAGACCCTCTTTTTCTGGTAGTGTAGCCATCAAGTTACGGATGATATCTGAGATGCCTGTTTTTCCCAAAAACAATCTTTCTTTAAAAAAAAAAAGTTGAAAAATTCATTGGGAAATTGATCGTTGGCAGAACTGACATTTCATAGCTAATCATAATGCTGAAGTGCAGTTTTGTCACATTGATTGTCTTGTGGTAGTGCATGTCCCAGGTTTATTCAGATGCTCTAACATTTTGAAAAATTAATCAGCAGCAGGGACAGTGGAAAATTGGGTATTACTGGGATAAGCCATATGTAGCAGATTGTTGAGGGCAAAGGTATTCTGTTCTTTACTGGTTGATAACAAAAGCAGTTCTGGTATGTATCTATTGATGTATATATCTATTGTGAAAATCACTTGCATCATGGTTATTTGAACAAAGCCTTTTAGTCTATGTGGCTTATTATAAAACTGTAGATAGTTATGGTAATAATATAAATGAAGATGTCCAAGTTTTTTTTTTTTTTTTTTTTTTTAAGACAGAGTCTCACTATGTAGTGCAGGGTGGTCTTGAACTCGTGGTTTTCCTCCTGCTTCAGCCTCCTGAGTGCTGGGATTACAGCTGTGTGTCACCATGCCTGGCTGATCTGAGCATTTTCTACTAAGTAAAGGAATTTTGTAGCTTCAAAATCCTTGTAACAAGGAGTTCTGACTCTTCATTCCATTAGAAAGCAGGGAGATGCAGCAGTTGTTTTCATAACTGGCATGTTAAACTGAATGCACAGGACCTGAGACTTACTCTTCAGAATGATTTGATCAATTTAGTTTTGCACTTGTATTGTAACTTTGTAGTATCTCAAGGGGATACACCCTAGAAAATGAGAAGGTTGAAGAATGTAGTACAAAAATAATTTTTCTTGTGCAAATGAAAGCCTGCGAAGTTTTTCGGGATCCAGGGTAAGATAAATGATTTGGGCTGCACAGTAGTGTGAATGTACTAATACCACTGAGCTGCACGTTTAAAAATGACAAAAGTTGTAAATGTCTTGTATATTTTACCATATAAGTACACAAAGCACACATCGCTTGGCATGACATTTCCAGAATGACGCTGCCTTGTGGCCAGTGTGTAATGGGAGCAACTTGGGAATTGTTGGACTCTTGAGACCATTGCTTGTGTCCATGGGACAAAGCAACTTTTAGTTTCCCAATTTGGAATAGCAGGAAGCAGACAGTTTAGGGAGATGCTTTCTTTTATGTCGGTATCAAACTGGTATAAAAAAATTGCTATTTTTGTTTATAGAAGGAAATTTAATGAATATCTTTAGGACCAATCAACATTTATTTCTGAATTTAACCACTTGAGATGGACAATGAGATGTTTCTGAATTCTGAGTTAAGTGTAATGTCTTGATAGTCTAGGATAATAAACCTATTTTGACTGGATCAGAAACAAGCCCTATTTTTTTCTCTTTTTTTTGTCTTTTTTTTTTTAAACTGAGTTTTACTAGCAATTCAGGCTGGCCTCAAATTCATTGCGATTCTCCTGCCTCAGCCTCCAAGTGCTGGGATTACAGTCATGTGCCATCATGCCCAGCGCTATTTTGTTTTTGTGGAATGACCTTTCTATTTTGAATTCCATTTAATCACTACACAAGTCATATTGTGAATGATAGGATTGTTGAATTAGAAACTGTATTTTATCTTTTTATTCATCTTGATTGTTACTCTTTGTTCAGATCATTCATTTTTTCTTACAATTGCTTATTTTTACCATCCTGAAGGTTCTGAAATATCTTGCTATATCATTGTCTTATTCTCTTTTTAAAATCTTCTGTGAAATAGGTTGACGTGTTTATAAACAACTGTCAAAAAATCTATTTCCAAACTGAAGAGCAGCACAGCCATGGATGTTGAAGAAAGGTCCTAGACTTTTCTCAAGTGAATTAGGAGCAGATTTGCTACTGTCTCACAGATTGTGGTGAAGCATATATTCGATGAACAGACTATATGGTGAATATTTAAAATTTAGAAAGTTTATTACAGTAAAAGATACAGTGCCATTAATTTCCTGCAACATAGTCCCTCTTGCTTGGAACACACTTATCCTATTGCTCTGGTCACTTCCGAAGCAGTTCTGGAGGTTCTCATTTTTGGAGTGTCTGTGCAAGATGTGATCAAAATTGGTGAGTATAGTTGCTGATTGCCATCCAATAGGAAGTAGGCTTATAAAAACACTACACGGTATCTTCATTCATCTGATTCACTGCCTCTGGCACCATGCCATTTTGACTCTTTATGTCAGAATGACTGTGAAGGTAAACCTTTTGAATCTATTCAGGGCCCAAGGCAACAATGACAGTACAACTGAAGACACTCATTTTCCCATCAGTATTAGATAAATGAGTTACCTTTTGTCTGCTGACTTGGTAGATGTGTTTCTGGGCTTTTTTGTTGGTCTTGGATTCTATGGTGGTGGTAACTTGTTTTTGGTATTATAGCTTCACTTTTTTTTTTTTTTTCGGTACAGGGGATAGAGCTCACAACCTTGTGCCTGCCAGGCAGGCACTTATACCACTAAGCTAAACCCCCCGGCCCTATTTTTTGAGACCTGGTCTCACTATACAGTTCAGGCTGGCCTTGAGCTCACTTTGTAGCCCAGGCTGGTCTTGAACTCACAATGATCCTCCTGCCTCAGCTTCCCAAGTGCTGGAATTAAAGTAGTGTGCCACCACGCCCAGCTTCATATCTTAACTTTTAGACATTTTTCCATACCTATCTTTTAAAATACTTAAAAAATTGGAAGTATTAACAATACATATTAATATATTAGTATAATTAACATATGAATTGTACAATTGGGCATAATCATACACACCTGTAATCTCAGCACATGATAAGCTGAGGCAGGAGGATTGCCGTGAATTCAAGACCAACTTGGGCTACATAGCAAGACCCTGACTCAAAAAATCAAAAACAAAAAATTGTACAAATTAATGGGTTTCATTGTGACATTTCTGTACCTGCAAACATAGTATTTTGATTACGGTCACTTTTCCTTCCACCTTCTTTCCCTTTTCCTTGTCCCCTCCTCTCAGTTAATAATTCCTGATAATTCTCTTTCCTAATAATCTCTTCTGTTTCAAGAGATTTTTTTTCGTGTGTGTGTGTGTAAAGGAAAACATTTTACTTGTCTTTTTCTGTATAACTTATTTCATTTAGCGTGATGTCCATCGGTTCTACCCATTTTCTTGCAAATGGGATAGTAATTCCTCTTTTTGGATCCATTGTGTGTGTGTATACTGTATTTTCTTTGTCCATTCATTCGTTCCTATGTCTTATTTTCTTGTAACTTCATTTATTTGGATGATGATTATCCTGAGTTTTCTGTGTAGATTATCAGGTCACCTTCAGGTAATGAACACATTCTCTCTTCTCTGCCAATTGTTTTTCCTTGTTATTTATTTATTTTTATCTTGTTACACTAGACAGAATATCATATATAGTACTGTGTTGGCCAGTAGTTATGATAACAACATTTTAATCATTATTGTCCTTAAACACATCAAAAGTTTCTTCTTTAATTGTGGTATTTATTGTAGGGTATTTTAAAGCACTTAAGTCAATGATGTTCTGTTCTATGCCTGGGATTTTTTTAAAGCAACAATTGAGTGTTGAGCTTTATCAAATACCTTTTCTTGTCTGTTGAGATAATCATGTGTTTTCTTCTATAATCCATTCCTGTGGTAGATTTTTCTGTTATTATTATTTTGTATTTTTTAAATAGCTTCAATAATTGTTACTCTGCTTATTTTTCAAATACCCAGTTAGATACTGTTAAACAGTATTTTACTAGGGAGTTACCTTCTACGTTTGTTAGCAAACAAACAAAACAAAGTATAATTTTCTTTTCTATACTCTCTTCATCTGAATTTGGAAAATGATTTGGGCAATTTTCACAATTTTTCTAATTTTGGGTAAATTTCTATTGCATAGAAATGATGTGTTCCAGTTTGATAGAACTTTCCTGTAACACCATCTGTTAATTCTGTTACTAAAATAGATTTTTAGTTTACTCTTCCTATGTCTTGTATGGTTATTGACCTATTAAAATTTTCTGGTAATTTTGTGATTAATATATTGTTTCCAATCTGTTTATAGTAAATTTAAAAAAATATTTGGTATAGTGTTTTTACAGAACTTTACTTTTAAAATTTTTATTATAACTATAGTTGGTTTCCTTATTTAAATGCTTTATTTACTTGCATTTTATTATTTTTTTGAATTGTTCCTTCCTGAGTTTGTCATATAGGTTTTTTAAAGAGGGAGTTTCTAGTAATATTTTTTAAAAAATAACCATTTTACTATCTTCTACCTTTTACTCTTTCATTCCTTTCTGTCTCTTTTTATGTACAGTAATCCTCTCTTGTCCATATTCAGTTATATTCAACAAGAAGGAAGAATAGGTTGAGTACGATAGAATTTTTTTTAGTACAGTAGAATTTTGAGGAGTAAATCCACATTTACATAACTTATTATAGTATCCTATTATAATTGGTTTATTTTATTATCAGCTGTTAATCTCCCATTGTTCCCAGTTTATAAATGAAACTTTATTATAGGTATATATGTACAAGAAGAAACAAAATCATACAGAGTTTGGTACTCTCTGTGGTTCCAGGCAAACATTGAGGATCTTGGACTATCACCCCTTTGAATGATGGGGGAGACTACTGTACTTCCTTGTCTATGTCTCATTTGTGCTTATTTTTCAACTTTTCTTACTTTCCGATGAATGTATTAAGGAACACGCATTACCTGCCAGAAGTCGTCTTAATGAGCGTACGTATTGAACACTTGTCTCCGGCAATTTTAGGATAAGCCACCTTTTCAATCACATTATAAAGATAATGTTGGAATTATTTAGAGAATATTACCTGAGAACAGTGGAATTAATTATAAATTAGTATCTAAGGAGTAATGTGAAAGATTTAACATAGTTCCAAATAACTCAGGTCACAAATTTAGGAATTAGAAAATATTTGAAGGGCCATGAAAACACAACAAATAAGAATTTTTAAGATATAACTAAACAGTACTTTGAAAATTATTGCTGTAAGTTCTCACACTAGGAAACAAGGTAAAAAGAATAATGTTACATGTGAAAAATAGTAAGCTAAAAGGAATTATAAAACTGATAAACTTTTGACAGGAAGATTCAAGAAAAAAGCACATAACCAGTATTAGAAATGAAAAGACTCAATGTGGTGCAGAGAATGGAGATGAAAATATGGTGAACAGCATATAACAACAGGCTGCATTTATGATAACCACTTCGTTTTTACCTATCAAATTGCAAAATCAAAGATCTGACAGTACCAAGTACCAGACAGGATGTAGCTCTACAGTGTTAAACATAGTTTGGTGGTAAGACGGTACCTAGGTGCTGCCATTTTTTGAAACCAGTTTGGCACTATCTTAATAGTTAAGTATTTGCACGTTCCTCTGCCAAGCATTTCCATTTCTAAGTGCAGGAGAAACTTGCACATGTGTATTAGGAGATTTGTGCAGGAGGTTCATAAGTATGTTATTTGCAAAAGAAAAACTTGGGAGCAGCTCAGATGCATATGGACAAGGGAATGGATAAGCAAAGCATATTCTCAGATGAATATTATATAGTTATCAAAATGATTGTGGTCATGTGCAGAAATTCTGTTAGGTAAATTTGAGTGGAATAATTAACTACAAGACAGTCAATTATAATTTCTCAAATTTAAAGCAACGTTAATTCTTTAGCAATTTGTATGTGTTTCCATAATATGTATGTAGAGAGTACTACAGATGTATCAGGAATGTTTACAATATTCAGTAAATATTCTTTTTTTTTTTTTGTGGTACTGGTAATTGAACTCACAACCTTGTGCGTGCCAGGCAGGCGCTTAAGCCACTGAGCCAAACTCCTGGCCCTACTTTTTTTTTTTTTTTTTTTTTTTTTTTTTTTGTGGCACCAGGGATCGAACTCACAGCCTCATGCCTGCCAAGGCAGGCGCTTAAGCCACTGAGCCAAACTCCCGGCCCTGGTTTGTTGAGGCAGGGTCGCACTGTGTAGCTCAGGCCAGCCTTGTGCTCGCGTTGTAGCTCAAGCCGGCCTCGAACTCACAACGCTCCACCTACTTCAGCCTCCTTAGGAAATGAAAATTTAAAATTATTACAATAGCATAGAAAATAGGAAATACATAGGAATAAGTTTAGCAAACCTATACAACACCCTAATGGAAGAAATGGTAAAAACTGGAGCTGTTTATATAAAACACTGTAGTGAAGAGGCAGTTTTGAACAAAATTGGCTACAAAAATTTGTAAAATATGATTAAATTTAAACCAAGTTAAGAGAACAGACAAAACTAAGTGTATTTTTAGGAATATGTTCTTCAGTAGAAAACTATAAGGAAAAGGTACCAAGTTCTGAAGGTACCACCTATGAAGAAAAATATGCTATTTACTTAGGTGTTTGTGCTATTATTTATATTTAGTGTTTCACTTTTTTATTAGCTTTCCCATTTCTGGGGCAAAGTACCTGATATCCACAACTTTAAGTAGGCTTATTTTGGCACACAGTTTCAGTGGGTTCAGTTGATAACCAGCTGGCAAATAGCATGGTGTAAGGGCCTGGTGAAGGAAAGCTGCTCACATCATGGGAGCCTGAAAGAGTGAAAGAGAGGATCTGGCGGAAGGAGATGCATCCTCCAAAAGTACACCCCCACCTTTTCCAGCCAAACCACCTCCTGATAGTACATTTAGCAATGAACTGAATAGGTTAATCCATTGATGAGTATAGTGTCCCCATGATCCAATCATCTTTCAGAAACACAGCTTCTGAACACAAGACTTTTTGAGGGACATTATGATCTAAACAATGACAATTCCTTTACATATTTTACAATAAAACTACAATAAAAAGTTAAAGTATGATAATGTGTGACGATGTCAACATATGTATGATGTATATAGAAAATATTCAATAAATGCTTATTCATTATTAATATCAAAAATTTTCCTATATGTATAGTTGTGGCTACATTAACAAGTGTTTCAGGTAGGGCTTTAATTAGTTCAGAATGTTTAAAAAATTTTCCCATGCTTTTCAAACTATTACTAGTATTTAGTAGATTGTATTTTAGTTTTCAGGCATACAGGATTGTTCATTCTGTTTCTGTGATAATGGACTGCATCAGACTGTGAATGTGATTTTTTGACAGTTATCAAATAAACTTTTTATACCATTAAGCAACAAAATGTACTTAAATGAATTTAAAAAAAAACCTTTATTAAAATTCTTGCAATGAAAATAGTTTTGAAATTGCAGTTTGCAACTTGCTTTTCCCTTTATAGTCTTGTTTTTAATATTTTGATTTTTGATAGCCTGAGGTTTCTTTGTACTATGATCATAATGATAGCAGACTGGACTGATTTTTTTATTTGCATGTGTTGTTTAGTATTAATGTAGGCTACCAGTAGTGTACAAGAATGCCCATTTCTTTATCTGTTGATAAGCAGTATTGGAAAATATTAAATAATCTGAAAGGATTATATATTTGTTCTATTCCTTTACTTATAAGTAAAGTTTAACTTCTTACGCACATGTTGTTCCATTGTCATTCTGTGTGCATTTTTTATGTTTTTTACACATTTTCTATTGTGGAAGCAGTGGTTTTTTTTTTTAATTAATTTGAAAACCTATTTCAATATTTAGTTTGGTATTTCTTCCCCACATCCACAATTTAGTATTTCCTTTTTAATATTAACTATGTTCTACCTTTCTTCCTTTTTTAATGTCACATCTATTTAGACTTCGGTATAATGGTTAACTCTGTAGTATAATCTTCTTAACGATGTAGTATTAACCCCAAATCTAAGCATGTCAAGAAAATATAACCTCACTTATGAAAAATTTTCTCAAGTGACTTGATGCACCATACATGCTTTATCAAGAAATTCACTGAAAAATGTCTTACTTACATTGAAAGCATAACATTGGTATTTATAAAAGCTCAGAACTTCAGAAATTTAGTTTACTAATCTATCAACTACTAGTGTTTATTTTTGTTTTTTATTTTTATGAGACAAGGTCTTGCTGTGTAGTTGAGGCTTGTCCTGAATTCATTGTGTAGTCCAGCCTGGCGTCAAACTCACAGCAATCCTGCCTCAGCCTCTTGAGTGCTAGGATTATAGGTATGTGCCACCATGCCTGTCTTTCAACTGGTAGTATTTTTATACTGTGGTTTAAAAGAATTTGCAGGATTTTTGTTTTTGTTGTATGTGTAGGTTTTTAAAAAAATTATTATTTTTTATTTTTAAAGACAGGTCTTAATATGTATTCTAGACTGGCCTTAAAATCCCTACATAGAGCAGGTTAGCCTCAAACTCATGGTGATCCTCCTCCTTCGACCTCCAGAGTGCTGGGATTATAGGTGTGTGCCACCACACCTGGCTCCATTTTACGTCTCACCAGGAATTTCTAAATATATTGTTTTTATACTAAAATATCTGTTCCACGTTTTTGACTGCTAAAAAGTAATTTTTTTTTTTTTTGAGTGGGATAAGGGTTTATTTTTAAGGGCATCTAATGCTAAAAATATGTATGATAGAGGTCTAGGAGTTATATATAGGAAATATATAAGGAAATTATAAACCTGCACAGGCTCGCCCACATTCTCCAAACTTCTTAAAATGATCCTAATTTAAGACAGTTATTAATGGTTCTGAAAGTGGAGAACACCATTCATGTACCACATGATCTATAGGATCATGTACCACAATCCTGTAGACCCTCTACTGTTACACAGAAGGAACCTTGTTGAAAGAAAGCTTTAGAAATGACCTGCAATATTGCTTCTTAAAAAATTATCGGAATCCCAGGAAATAAGCAGAGGAAATTGTGGGACAACCTCTAAATCATCCCTTTTAAAGAATTAAGAGCGAGAGGTGAGCTTGGACTGTGCGTTAGAAAGTGAGTGTTCTGCTGTGAATCCAGAGCTTCTGAAGCAGTTGAGCTGCTAGCCCACAGTAAGTATGGCCACATCAAATAGTATTCTGTGGGCAGTGGGGCCACTGGATACTGTTGTTTTTGCACAATACAGTAGCTGTTGACCCCCAAAACAAGAAAGGACCACATCATCATAGGCGCAGAACATCTATTTTATATATGCTTCTGATGCTTATTATTTCCTAGTCGTCTTTTAAAATTGATTTTGCTGTCCAGATATTTGGACATGTCTGGAGACACTATTGGTTGGCACATCTGGGAAGGGAGCTGCTACTAGCATACTTTAGTGGGTTGGAGATGAAGGATTCTGTCATGTATCTAATGGAAAAGGCAGGCCAAAGGGAAGCAGTGTGGTGCATAAATGCAAACATTAAAGAGAGGAGCTGTTGCATTAGAACAAGCCTAAGTAAGTTTGAAGGTGAAAGGATTTACAGAGAGAATATTGGTTTTAATGGAAAGATCATGAAAATATTTTAGTAATAAACTTATACAAAATGCAAAACAGTTGTTGAACATATAATTGAAATACAGCTTTAAAAAAAAGCCGTATGTAATCATACAATAATCCCACTAATTTCAAGTGTAAGATTTCATGAATTTGGTATGTCAGTACCTATGAAATCATTGCCACAGTCAACATGATGAGCATGGCCACCACTCTAGATGTTTCCTCATGCCTATTTATAGTCCCTCTTTCCACCAGGTTCTCACCCTTTTTCCCTTTTCTTGTCAATCACTAACCTACTTTCTGCCATTATAGATGAATATACGTTAATGATATGATACAGTGTATGATTTACATATCTTTCCTCAGCATATCTATTTTGACAGTCATAAGTGTTGAAAATACCAACAGCTCATTCCTTTTTATTGCTAAGTAGCCTTCTATTGTATGGATATACCACAATTTATTTCCTCATTTCCCTTGTGATGGATATTTGGGTGGTTTCTAGTTTTTGACTATTACAAATATATGTCCATTTATGAGCGAGTCTGTTGGATGTATAGTTTTGTTTCCCTTGGGAAAATACCTAGGAATTGAATAACATTTCAAGAAACTGCTAGGGCTTAGGTTTCAGCTCAGTGGAGATTACTTGCCTAACATTGGTGAGGCCTCAGATTTGATCTCCCACACTGTACAATAAAACAAAACCTTTTTCTACACTGTTTTCTAAAGTTACTCTTCCATTTCACCTTCCCATCGTCTATGAAAGAGTGCTTGCAAACCATTCAGTATGGTTAATCTTAAGAATTTTAAACATTTTTAGTAGGTGAGTATTGGTAACTCATTGTTGTAATTTATGTTTTTCTGATACAAATCATGTTGAGTATTATATATTCTTCGGTGTGAGATATCTGTTCAGATCTTTTGTGCACTTAAAAATCAGATTCTGTGTTACTCAAGGTTCCCCTGAGAAGGAACCGTAGAGTGTGTATTTGGGACAAGGGGAAGAGAGACTATTTTAGGGTATTGGCTCCAGTGATTGTGAAGAGTGGGATGTCTATATAGGCTGGAGACCTGGGAAGAGTTGGTGCAGTCTCAGATTCAAATTTGGTGTGGAATCTGACTTCTTCCTTAGGGGACTGCATTCTTTTCTCTTAAGGCTTTTGATTAATTGAATGAAGCCCATCCATTTTACTGAATGTAATCAACTTTAGTCAAAGTCTACTGATTAAAATGCTAATTGCAGCTAAAAAGTACTTTCACACCGGTGTTTGAATAAAATCCAAGGACCTTCCAGACATAGTGGTGCACATCTGTAATCCCAGCACTTGGGAGGCCAAAGCAGGATGATTGCTGTGAGTTCAAGGCCAGCATGAAATGGAAAGCAAGACTGTCTTAACAAACAAACAAAACCAAACAAATCTGAGGATCATGGCCTAGCAAGTTGATACATAAAACTAACCATCAGAGACTGCTTTCTTACTGAGATTCCTTAGATCCTGGGTTTGTCATTGGCAAATATTTTCTGTTTCTGTTGGCTAGTAATCTCATTTAGTAGTGTTTTTTTGGAAAATGTTATCATTTTGAGATCGTAATTTCTCTCTTTTTTTTTTTTTGGTACTGGAGATTGAACTCACAACCTCGTGCCTGCCAGTCAGGCACTTAGGTCACTGAGCTAAATCCCCGGCCCTGTTTTTTGAGACGATCTCACTATGCAGTTCAGGCTGGCCTAGAACTCACTTTGTAGCCCAAGCTGGTCTTGAATTCACAACGATCCTCTTGCCTCAGACTCCCAAGTGCTGGGATTAAAGGCGTGCACCACCATGCCCAGCTATGAGGTCTTAATTTCTTAATACTTCCATGGATTGTGTGTGTAGTGTTATATCTTAAGAAGTCCTTGCTTAGCCAAAGCATAAATAAATTTTGGGGTAATTTTTATTTTTATTTTTATTTTTTAAGACAAGATTACCCTATATTACTCAGGTTGTTCTTGAATTCCTGGACTTTGGCGATCTCCCTGTCTCAGGCTCTCAAGTAGCTAGGATGACAGGTATCTGGTGCTATATTTTATCCTTTATTTTCTTCTAGTAGTTTTAGGTTTTACTCTTAAGCCTATGATCTATTTTGAGTTAGCTTTTGTATATGGTGTGTGATATGAATTGTAGTTTACTATTTGTATGTGGACTGGACATTCAGTTGTTCAGCACCATTTGTTAAAACCAGTAGTTTTTTATAGACTAAATATATAAAATATATGGAGGATGTAAATAGACCCATGTGTAATATGACCTTCATTTAGAAGCTATAGATTTCTCAAATGTTTATGGAGCATTTGCAAAATGTGTGGTATTGGCAGTTGAACCCAGGGCCTTAGCATTGAGCTACATTCCCATTCTGCCCCTTTTTTTCCATTTTGAGACAGGATCTTGCTTAGCTGCCCAGGCTAGGTCAAACTCGTGATCCTCTTGCCTTAACCTCTCATAGTGCATTATAGGTATGCACCATCATGTTTGGCTGCAAAAATTAATCATTTTAGCCACATACCAACTCATGATTTGGGGCATAACAATAAAATTAGAAATTAATAATGAAAGTATTAACATGCCCAGAATCCCCATCATATTCTAAATGGTCAAGAAAGACCTTTTATATTGTTTATTTTTCTGAGACAGGGTCTTGCTTTGTAATTCAGGCTGACCTCAAATTCACTGTGTAACCCAGGCTGGCCTCTTAACTTGCCACAATCCTTCTGCCTCAGCCTCCCGAGTGCTGGGATCTCAGGCATGTGTCACCATGCCTAGTTTTAGGAGATACATTTTAACCCATTGAGGGTGTTACAATGGAATGCTATAGACTGACTGGTTTGTAAATAACAAAAATTTATTTCGCTCAACCAATAAATAGTTCTGGAGGCTGGGAAGTCTTAAGATCAAAGTGTTGGTATTTCATGGGGGTTGATTTTCTGGTCCATAGGTAATGCCTTTCTGTGTCTTCATCTGTGGAAAAATGAGCTAGTTCTGTGATCTTTTTTATATGGTCACTAATCTCAGTCAGGAGAGCTCCACCTAATGGCAGACAAAGACTTGCCATCTTATAGCAGACAAAGGTCTGTGATGCCATCCTATCAAGGTGCCTTTCTTTGTTTGGAAAATGAGAGGGAAGGTTGGTTTGTTTTTGTTGAGACAGGGTCTTGCTATTAGTTCAGGCTGACTTTGAACTCATGGCGATCCTTCTGCCTCTGCCTCCTGAGTGCTAGGATTATAAGCATGTGCCTCCACATCCAGCTTGATTTTTTTAAAAAATCTATTTTCAAATAAAAATTTTCAGAGATTTTAATTTACTTTTTAATTGTTATATAATGTACATATTTATAGGATATCTTATTTTGACACACATATAATGTATGATAGTCAAATCAGAGCAATTAGCAAATCTATCACCTCAAACTTTGATCATTTTTATGTTTTGAAAATATTCAAATCCTCATGGCTACTTTGAAATATATTGTAATTACCCTTCTATGCTGTAGAACACTAGAACTATTCATCCTATCTAGCTGTAGTTTTGTATCCATTTACCTTTTTCCTCTTTTCCTTTCTCACAGAGAGATATTTAAAGAACAAGTGATTTGGTGTAGTTTTTCTTATCCTTCAGTGTGAGCATCTGGGAAAGAAGCATACAGGCATTTCTATAACTGAAGAGTAATGGACAATAATCTTAACCTGCTAATTTCATCTCTCTGATAAATACTATTAGGTAATTATTGTTGTCATGGTTTGCAAGGGAAAAGATTCAACACAGGACACATAATTCACAGGACTATTTTTTAATCACCTGAAGAGTCAAATTCAAAAGAGTATGGGAGATCTGTCCACTGAAGACCCAAAGAATCCAGCTCAGGACCTGGGTCCCATGACAGTGTCCTCCACAAGTCCAACTGAAGACCTAGAGCCCATAGCAGTGTCCTTCACAAGTCCAGATGGAGGCCTAGAGCCCATGATACTGTGTTATGCAAGGCTGTATCAAGGATCTGCACTTGGAAGGCCGAAAGGTCATGATGAAAGTTAGAAAGTCTGCACCAGTGGGATGAAGCATGTGTGCCAGCAGGCTGAGGGATCTGCAGTGGAGCCAGGAAGCAATGTTCAAAGTAAGGACCAGAGCTCCCCTAAAAAGAACCACGGTCATCCTCAGCAACAACGAGGTCCCAAGCTCATTTGATGATGAGAACAACCAAGTTGCTATCAGAAAAGCCAAAGTGACAATCTTCTCCAGGAGAATCAGCAGCACACCATCTTCCCCTTCAGTTCTTTTTCTGCTGTTACCAACGATCCTCAGGTGGGTCAACCACACCCAGCACCATGCTGATTCAGTTCATCTGGCTGTTACAAGTTGACCATTAGTTAATCCACCACAGTCCACCTCTGATCAACTTGATAACCACACACATTTCCTTAAACTTAGAGTTGCCAGTGACAGATTTGTGAAAAGTTAACATGTCTTGGTCTATTCAGATTTACATTAATATAACAGTTACATGTGTACAATTCTTTTTGCACTCATTTCTGCACCAAAAGCAAAATATTCTAAGGGTAATCAAAATTCAGGGTTAAAATTATAATACTTTAATTAACCTGATTACAAACATATATCTAAAAACTACATTAAAATCATATTAAAAGTTATTAAAATCACAATCCTCACTTGCCATTAATTTTTAACAATAGGGCATGGCGAGCAGGGTGTGGTGGCGCACACCCTTAATCCCATCACTCGGGAGGCTGAGGTAGGTGGAGTGTTGTGAGTTTGAGGCTGGCTTGGGCTACAGCATGAGTAAGGCTGGCCTGAACTACATAGTGTGACCCTGCTTCAAAAAAAATAGGGCCAGGAGTTTGGCTCAGTGGCCTAAGCACCTGCCTGGCAGGCACGAGGTTGTGAGTTCAATCCCCAGTACTGCAAAAAAAACCAAAAAACAAAAAACAATAGGGCATGGCAACACTAAGAAACAGGAATCTCCTGCATTTCAAATACACTCTTCCTTTCTGTTGTTCTGTTCTCAACAACCATGTTCTTCTCTGTCATCCTTGCAATCCACAGCTCCAGTGGAGCCTCCCCTCTGGCCAAATGCTTCAGATCCCCATGCAGGCTTTCCACTTTTAATTTCCCACATAGATCTGGCCAAAAGCTCTCAATAATAACCAGGCCACTGTCCCAACAGTGGACTACATTGAAATTTTTATGTCACCCAGGAAGTACGTCTAACACAAGCAAAATGCAGACCAACTTCTTGCCAAATCACAAGCTCTTGGGATCCAGAAGCTAATGCAGTCCTCAATAGAAGCCTCCTGAGGTTCATCCTAACTGGAAGCGTTTCCATCAGTGCTCTGATTTTCCAGGCTCTGACCAGAGTCTCCCATATAGTTTACAGCATTTAGGGGCTGTTTCTTCAGTTTCAAAACGTTTCCAAGTTAATTTCCAAGGGTCTTAATCAGCATGGCCAGGCAACATCACAGCAATAGCCCTTCTCTCCTGGTACCAACTTCGTTGTAGTCAGGGTTTTTCTAGAGAACACAACACAAGGTATACAAATGTATAAGAAATTACAAGGTTTGCTTCAGATGGTCAGCCAGAGTTGAATGAGGAAGCACGCAGAGGGTGTCTGCCATAGTGGAGGCTGAAGGGTTCAGTTCAAGGTCTGGAGCTCACTGCAGTGTTCTATGCAAGTTTGTATTAGGAGGCTAGTGGGTCTGCAGTGGAAGTCTGAAAAGTGTGCCGGATAGTTGAAGGATCTGAGGTGGAAGTTGAAGAGTCTGTGCTAGAATCCAGGAGACAATGTCCAAACCGATGGCAGAGACTGGCTGCTCCAAAGAACAGAAGCCCATCCATCACCATCTTTCCTCATCTCCCTATTATACTTTCCAGGCAGTATGCCACCCTGGGGTGGGTCCTCTATGCCCAAGGGTGCAGACAGCCACTCTAGGGCAGGTTCTCTACACCTAAGGTGTAGAATTGCTTTGCTGACTTAGTTAAGCTTCTGAAATGCTCAAATTGACACAACCACTACTGCGATGAAGCTTAGGACTTTTTCCAAATTAGTCTTGAGATAGAGATTAGGTCGTATCAGATTAGATAAAACACATCTAGTTTTCTTAACTCTTTCTGAACACTTTCATTTTCTCAACATTTTCTTTCCATTTCATTTTTCAGGTTAGGATATTTGCCTCATCTTCATAAAGCCAGTGTTGTGGCAAAGGAATGTGTCAAACCTATCTTCAATCCTCTATTCCTAGAGTGATAGAAAGTGTTGTTAGTTTTAAAAAGGCAAGTTGCCTCATTTTTAGTCCTCAAGATTTTGAAAAATTGAGTAATTTTTGGTAAGGTGCTTGCATTATGTTGGATAAAAGATTATGATACATTGTGAGTTAAAAAACAAGTGTATCCCACTTTTCAAAAGTTATGTGTGCAAACACAGAAGTTGTTAAATTGAGTGAATGGAAGATTTCGTTACTGACTGCTTTGTTTTACAGAGCTGTTTTGTGTTAGATGTGCATTTACTTTTTGCATGGTCCAGTTGGAAGGAACTACTAAAAGTTGTTTATTTTGTCTTCATCACAGCATTCTTCAAATTAGACCTCATTTTTTTTCAGAAAACTTGATGGTCAGAATTGAAAAAATTGCCATTTTAAAACTCTAAGAATGAGTTACCTTGTTCAGATACCTGTTTGACTACTAATTAATTATGTGACCTTGGGCCATTAGGTAACTTTTCAGTGGCCCTGTTCTACTGCCTCTAAAATGAGACTTAGAAGTTAAGGTTGACAGACTATGCTGGTGGGGTTTAGATATGTAATAGTGTTGGGATGGGAGGGAAAAGGATGGGAGTAAGGGGAAGAGAAATAGACAGTGAGAGATTAAAATTTTTTATTGTATGGTGCTGTCTTTTATGGAATACAGAAAAATATAGGAGGAGATGGAGCTCAGAAAAATTAGTTTGCTTCTGCACAGCTAAATCTTAGTTACCCATTTACCATCCATGGTTGCCTCACAGAAAAGGCATATTTTGACTCACAGTTTTAGAGGTTTTTTATGGGCTTTTTATGTTGCCTTTTTTTTATTACATCTTGAAATTCATTGACTGATAATGATTTATTTAGAATTTTTCTTCTTGATTCAGCTTTGGTCATTCATATGTATCTAGGAATATGTCCACTTCTTCTGTGTTTTCCATCTTTTTAGTGTATAGGTTTTTGAAATAGGTATTAATGATCTGAATTTCTGCAAGATCTGTTGTGATTTTACCCTTTTCAGTCCTAATTGCATGGATTTGAGTCTTCTTGATAAGGTTGGCTGAGAGTTTATCAATTTTATTTAATCTTTCAAGCAACCAACTCTTCCATTCGTTGGTTGTTTGTGTTGTTTTCTTAGTATCCATAGCATTAATTTCTGCTATCTTTATGATTCCCTCGCTTCCATGAGCTTTGGGTTTGACTTCTCTTCTTTTTCTAGAAGCTTGAGATTCAACATTAAGTTGTTTACTTGAGCTTGTTCTGTTTTTATGATATGGGAATTCACTGCTAAAAATTTCCCTTGTAGGATTGCTTTCATTGTGTCCCATAAGTTTTGATATGTTGTCTTGACATTATCATTGAATTGTAGAAACTGTCTAGTTTCTTCTTTAATTTCCTGTGTGACTCATTGGTTGTTCATTAGGGTGTCATGTAATTTCCATGTGCTTATGAAGTTCTTGTGGTTTCTTTTTCCACTGACTGCCAGTGTCACTGCACTATGGTCTGATACTATGCATGGGATAATTTCCTTTTCATTTGTTTAAGCATGTTCTATGAGCTAGTATGTGGTCTGTTTTGGAGAAAATCTCATGCACCTGAGAAGAATGTATATTCTGATATGGAGTGGAATGTTCTTTAGACATCTACTAAGTCTACTTGTTTAAGAGTTTGGTTCATTTCTGATATTTCTTTGTTGATTTTTTTGTTTAGTTGATTATCTTTTTGTGTCACTGGGGTATTGAGGTTGTCCATTACAATGGGATTGGTGGTTGTTTGATTTTTTGTGCCCATTAATATTTGTTTTATATAGTTGGATGTACTAGTATGAGTGCATATATATTTTAGATACCTTTTCCTGTTGGATTTTTTTCCTTGACAAGTATGTAGTGACCTTCTTTGTCTCTTCTGATCAGTCTTGGACTTGAAATCCAGTTTGTGTGCAAATAGAATACCTACCTTTTTCTGGGTTCCTGTCATTTGGTGTATTGTTTTCCAGTCTTAAACTTTCAGTCTATGAATTTGTTGTTGAATTAAATGTGTTTCTTATATGTAGCATATTGTTTGATATTGCTTTTTGATCCATTCTGGCAGTCTGTTTCATTTAATTGGTGAATTGAGACCATTAACGTTGATGGTTATAGCCGATATGTATTGACTTATCCTTGTCATGTTGTTTTTCTGTTTTTGGTTCCATGTTTTCCTGTTTAATTACTTTCCTTGCCTGGTGGATTCATTCTGTTGGGGGCATTGAATTGTAGTCTTTGTTATCACTTTTTAGTTTGAACTTCAGAACATTTTGAGTGCTGGTGTGGTGATCATGAATTTCCTCAGATATTTTTGTCATGCAAGTATCTAGTTTCTCCATTATTATCATTATCATTATTATTATTATTATTATATTTTTGGTTTTTTTGGTACTGGGAATTGAATTCAGGACCTTGTGCTTGCCAGGCAGGTGCTTATGCCACCAAGCTATATTCCTGGCCCTCTTCATTAATTTGCTTTTAAATTTTATTTTAAAGACAGTAAAATCCAACAAAGCATAACAGAACAAAGTCAGTCAAAACAAAGCAGTAGAAATGGTACAGAACTTCAAAGCAAGGTGTTAGGAAAGCAATAGCTTCTATAGTATATCTTGTTATCTTCACAATAGTTGACTATTCCATCAGGTATAGTAAAATCAAGCCAAACACACAGCAGAATAAAACCAATCAAAACAGAACATGAAATAAAGCAAAAAAAAATTAATCAGAATAAAGCAAAACAATGAGAACAATATTGGGCCTCAAGGACAAGACAGAAGGGAATTCCCCCATATTTGCTATATTGCATACATACTGTCATCCTCCCAAGAGATGCTCATACTGCTGGCCCCAGGCTTGGAAAATCTACCAAACATACAAGCATTTAGTTGCGTTATGTGCCTTAGTTGCTATCAACTTAGCTGGTCCTCCGAACCAGCAGGTTGCTTACAGGGTGGCGGGGTGGGTCTTGATTCTCAGCCTGTGTGCTGGTAGGGCTCATGGGAGGTGTGAATCTTTCTCTTCCTGGAGTCCGTGCCGGTCACGCCACACACCAGGAAGGCAGGCTAGTTGTCTTCTGGTTGGATCCTCCCTGACCCAACATGGTGAGTTCTTGGGAGGCACGGATCTTTCTCTTCCTGGAATCTGTGCTGCTCGAGCCACTCACCAGGAAGGGTCTCTCCATTAATTTTGAAAGAAAGTTTTACAGAGTACATCAATTTGGATGGGAGGTTGCTTTCTTTAGAGTTTGAGATACTTCAACCTCTTCTTGATTTCAGGATTTGTGTTGAGAAATCTGCTATGTTTCTGATCTTTCCTTTATAGATTATGTGTTTCTTCCTTTAACAGCTTTAATATTATGTTCTTGTGTTGAATTTCTAGAATCTTGACTGTTATATGCCATGGTATAGAATCTTTTTGATCATGGTTATACAGGTTCAAATTTTTGAAGGCTGAACAGGACTGAAGGTATAAAATTGGGAGCCATCCATGCATGAATGGCATTTGAAATTGTGAGGCTAGATGTGTTCACCAAGAGAATGTTTACAGTAGAAAAGAGATGCAAAAATTGAGCCTCAGGCCACTCTGACTTTTAGATGACAGAGGGTGAGAAGAGTAACTAGCAAAGAAAATTTAAGTGATAACTTGTAAAATAGGAAAAAAAAAGGTGAGTATGGTGCTCGAAGCCAGTCTTTTGTGATTAATTGAATTAAATGGTACTGTTAGGCACATGGAGTAAAATCTACAGCTGTTGTTGGATTTAGCTATTTGAAGTTTGGAGTTGAGTGATATTGACAAAAACCCAACTTGGAATGACTTCAAGAGAAAATGAAAGGGTGAAACAGGAAAGACAAGTATGGACATTTAAAAAAGTCTGCAAAAAAGTTATGCAATGTCTTTGATGTCATAGTTGATATTTATTGAGTACTTGCTGTGTGACAGTCAAGTGCTGTGCTACTGAGCCATAGTGTACCTTAGCTGTGGGAGTTCTTGCTTTGCATGGTGCTTCAGGAGCAGGCCTATGCAAACCAAAGAACTATGCAAAGCAGTTTTAATGGGAAAGGTTTTGCTTGTCCCATGACCTTTTAAATTTTTGTGAAGACATTCAGAACTCACTGTTCGTTATGTATTTGGGAGTGAAAAAAAATAGTGTAGCTATATTTATTGGTGTACTATAATTTGGGGCTTTATAAATATGGGAAATTAAAGTGGCATGTTGCATTGTAAAAAATAGTAAAATAGTCTTAGTAGGACTTGCCATCTTATTATAAAACTTACTATAGGAAGTGAATATAATTTCTGTGTTGGTTATATTCCTTTATACGTTTGGATCAGATTCCAACATTATTCTCTTTCATTGTGATATATTTCTAAGGGTTCTTTTAAATGAGAGTTTTGTGTCAGTGTTACTTTCTCTGAAACACCTGCATCCTTTTTGTCACAACCACTTGCCTTGTTTTGTCTGCAGGTTCACCATGTCCCTTGAGCTGCACATCTGGAGTTTTCCCAGTACTGACAGTGTCAAAATTCTAATGTTCATCAGTTTCTTCTGTAACACCTTTTAAGATCCTCCATTTGAATTTCAGTTTCAGCAACATCACTTTTATTTCTTTACTTTATCTTTGCAGGTCATTTCTGTCTTTTGATTCTCCAGTTTTGTATAGTGTCACTTGTATTTATCATTCAAAATCAAGGGGGAAACAGTCTCACATTTTGGTGTCTTTATCTGAACTGAATAACACACACAACAGCCAGGCACAACAGATTTGGAAAAAAGTGATGTAATTGGTCACTGATTATCATGTCCATCTGGCACTTCCATAGTGATTCATGGACCAAGGAACTGATAGTGATGTTTGTACTTTATCTACATACATTTAATATATATTTTGAATGAAATTTGAACCTTGTTATTGAGATATTGGTGTTGTTTGAACTATTATGGTAGCTACATTTCTTACAATTCAAAACTGTGCAAAGTGATGACTATCAATAGATGTAACTTTAAATTTAAATAAATTATTCACTGAAAGATGCACTTAAAAAAAATCCTGACCTTAATTTGGACATTTTTCCCTATATAATGTTACAAATAAAATGATTATGTACAAAATATATACAAATAAACTCTTCAGGGGAAACCAGTGGCTATCCATTGCAACATTTAGTCATTTTCTTTGTTCGACTCCACCAAAACTTCCTATCTTACTCAGATTGTAAAATTAAGGTTCCTGTATGCACTTAGAAATAAACAAAGAGCGTACAAGACATTTAGATAGAAATAAAGAGCATACCCATGGGGTAGCTTGTAGGTCTGATGACATGTTACAGGAAAGAATTGCAAGACACGTCAGTGAAAGGCATAGGAAGATTCATTAAATACAACAACAACAAAACAAAAAACACCCCAACTACACATTCAGAAAGGAGTCTAGGTACTCATAGCATGAGATGTGTTATGGTCTGGGCGTAGAGGTTTTTATGTGGCCTTTTGGATTATCTGCAAGATGAGAGATCTATGATATGCATTCTTACTATCTCTTAGGTTATTTGTTTAGTGGGTAAGTTAGAATGTAAGCTGCAATGGGCCAGGAAGTGAACCAAGAAGCCAGCCCCCTCTTGTGAGCCAGCCACAGTCGTGGACTGGGAGGAGAACCAAGACGCCAACCCTTTCCTGTGAGTCAGCAGCAGCCACATGGGCTGGGAGGAGAACCAAGAAGCCAGCCCCGTCCTGTGAGCTAGAGGCAGCCATGCAGGACAGGAGGAGAACCAAAAGGCAAACCCCCTCTTGTGAACCAGAAGCAGCCATTCAGGCTGGTAGGAGAACCAAGAAGCAAACCCCCTCCCATGAGCCACCTGGTGTGTGGACTGGGAGACAAGAAGTGACCCTACCCTGTAAGCAACTGGCTGATTTGGAGGAACACAGGCTGAGATGACAGCTACTAAAGTAAAAAAACCAACTTAATGCTTGTATTATTTTGCAGGCCTAAAGCCAGTAGTTTGAGCATCTATTTAGAGGGTAACAGTATGCAATGTAGCAAATATGAGGGATTTTCTTCTGTCATGTTTTTGAAATCCAATATTGTCCTCACTGTTTTGTTTCTGTTTTATTGTTCTGTTCCTTTAAAAAAAAGATAGGATGCAAGCCACACGCATGCATTTGAAGTTTAGAGTTTTTACCCACTTAGCGAAGTACTGTTTCCTTAGGGTAGAAATCTGTGAAATTTGGGTATCTGTAGCATTAAAAAAGAAGTACAGGCTCATTATACAGGTGAAAAGCCCCAATTTACAGGCTTTATTGTATCCTTAGGCCCTTAGGGATTTTATTTTCAGAGTGAGTTTCCTGGAAGGGAAAAAGACTTTGAAACTTTGATTGTGTCCTAAAGCTGTAGTTTTCTTAAGAGGACAATTTAAAAATTACAGTTTTCTTTGTCTCCTTCCTATTTATCTTTATTTCTTCTATCATGCATCAGGATCTATTTGTAGAAGAATTTTATATAACCAATGGAAGCCAGCTAAAGCTGTTGAGTTACTATATGAAGTTAAACCTACACCTATTTTATGATCCTAGGTTTATGTAAATGGTACCTGAATGTTTATGGCCCCTGTTTGTGTTTGGATGTCCTCCCAATGCCTTATGTGGTCATAGGTGGCACTTTTTCAGAGGTGACTGAATCTAGAGTGTGTGATTGATTCATGGTACAATGCTAGGATTAAGGATGCTTGATTACTTAATCAGTCCACGGATTGGTTTGGCAGCACCCTAACCCTGGTAACCTGGGTACAATATAAGGGACAGAAAGAGGCTTGTCTTCTCTCTTGATTGTTTTTTACCTTCTGCCTGCCATAAACTGTTTCTCTGTTATGCCTGTCTGCCATACCACCTGGTCTTGGAACCAGCCAATTATGGACTGAAACCTTTACAAACTGTGAGCTAAGTATGCCTTTTCTCCTTTAACTTTGTGTGTCAGGTATTTTTGTCTTAGCAACGAGAGAGAAGTAACTAAGACAACTTCAAACTTTATTTGTAGTAGCCCAAAAGTATAAATAGAACTTGGTGTCCACCAGCAGGTGAATGGGTAGTTTTACATCTTACAATGGAGGGCTTTTCAGCAATAAAATGGAATGGATTATATTTAGTGCTATAGTTTGGATGTATGTATCTCCCAAATGCCCATGTGTTGAAGGGTTGGTCCCCAGCCTGTACCGCTACTGGGAAATGGTGGAACTTTTAGGAGGTGGGTTCTAGTAGAAGGAAGTTAGAGGTGTGCCCTTGAAGGTGATTTTGGAAAGTTGGTCTCTTCTCTTTGCTTTGTTGCTGCTTTGAGGCGAACAGGCTTCTTCTGACATGTTTCTTTGCTGTGATGTACAGTGCTACCACAAGCTAAAGTAGCAGGACCCACCAGCAATGGACTGAAACATCTGAAACTGTGAGACAAAATAAACTTTTCGTACTTGTAAGTTTAAAGGATTAGAGGTTTATTTTGTTGGTACATATTTGTACATACATATAACGTACATTAGATACTTTGTCACAATAATAGGAAGCTGACTAATATACAGACTCTGAAAAAGTCAATTCCATGGAAGCAGAGAGTAAAATGATGGGCTTGGGCATGGATGGGGCTTGAGAAGATACTGGTTAGTGACAGTTTCAGTTAACCAGAGGAATAAGTTTTGAGGAAAGCTATAATACAGCATAATGACTAAATACATTGTATATTAGTTGTTAAGAAGTTAAATTTTAAATGTTCTTACCTTCACCCCTAATGAGTATGTTGGGTGACGGATTAGCTTGATTTAATTATTTCATGATGCATGTACAAAAGCAAAACATCACAATACTCTGTAAATATCCAATTTTATTTGTCACTTATGATATAGGGGAACAAAACTCCCAACCTACTATATGTCTGGTACGACTTTATGTGCTCTAAAATTGAAGAATGAATTTTAGAACAACGGAGGTTAAGAGCAGAATATATTTGAGAGAAAGAAAGCTTCTGTCTGAGAGAGACAGAAGGGGTCCCAAGTGGGTTGCCAAAAACTATCTTTTCTAAGGACTTTTATAGAGTAAAACCACAAGGTGAGATGGGTCCAAGGTGGGGAAAACCTGGAAACTTGCAAGGTGAGCATAAGGTGGGACAGAACTGTGGTCAACCAATAAGATTAATTGTTCAGGTAAAATTGACCAAATTAGGGACAAATGGGGAAGCGAGTTACTTAGCAAGTGGGCAAGCTTAAAGAGCAGTGACTCTTCCTGTAGGATGCTGGGATGGTGATTCCTAGTTTCCTAAAGGCGATCCATACCTATTTAGAATATCGATCCCTAATGTTTATACTTAAGGTGTGGTTGCATTTGTTTTGCCTTTTGTCTTGAGATCTGGCCCACAGCAGGAGGTATCTGGTCTTCTGCACTGGCTCCTTTGAGGGCCCTGCCCTGTCTGACTGCCTATAATATTTCTAACTAACTCAGCTGCCTGTAGCACTTTTACCTTGATAAAGCTGGGGGAAAAAAAAGAGTATTGAATAGTAAACTTAAAATCATAGAACATCAAAAAATCATAGAAAATTATGGGAGAAAAAACATAGTATAATAAGGATATTGCCTGGAGAGGAGGGGAAGGAATGTATTAGATACATGGAACAGAATGGATGAATCCTAAAATAATAGTGCTGAGTGAAAGAAGCTAAACCAAGAATACTGTATTCTGTTTTCATAAAATTCTAGAAAATGAAAACTTTAAAAAAAAGTTCTCTTTGCATTCTGCTTATACTTAGAAGAAATCCTGTCTCTTACAGAGTTCCTGATGTGTTGATTTGGTTAAGGACAAGATTCATGATGAATAAAGGGTCATGCCTTTGGGGATGGGATTGACTTTAACAAAGAATGGTACCTAGTAGAGCAGGTTTTACAAGCCAGTGTTATAAGGAAACTTCTAATGTGCCTAAATATTAATGAATGGAACTGAGTTCCTGGCACCTGTACTGGTCTATTGTTTGAAAACCCTCTTCCCCCAGTAACTTGGTGACTTTCCTTCTCTCAGAGACAGTTTAAAGGATCAGAGGTTTATTTTGGGTCATGATTATAGTCTGTGGTTGACTGACTCCAAGACACAAATGTCATGGCAGAAGAACATACCAGAGGAAAAGCCCCTCATGTTATGGCAGGTAGCCTCGAAACACATAAGGGAGGAGATGGAGAGGGGGATAGACCTTACCAGATCATGCCCCCAGTGACCTGTTTTTTCTGACCAGGCCCCATCTCACTGAACAACACACTCAGCTTCTGAATTCAAGAATATAGTGCTCCCATGATCCAATTACCTTCAAAAAGCCGTGTGTCTCAGTACATGAAGCTTTTGGTAGGGCATTCTTCTCAACCATAATACCCAAATAGCACCATTTGTAACACATAGCTCATCCTAAATTCACCTGGTAATTAGAGTGGACATTTGTGTTTGATTATTTTTATTCAAAAGAATAAAACATCTCTATCACGGATAGGTAGATAAAATTTGGAGCCAAAGATAAGATACCTAAGTTAAACTCTCATGGAAACTGGGAGATAGAGTACCATGTTCCTTTATGTTAATGATTCAGAAAGATGGTTCCCAGATGCTTGAGAAAGGCACTTCTGGGTTTCAAAACTGGCAAGATGTTTACTTAGCTTTGAAAAGATTTATTTATATAAATCACAAAGAGACAAAGAAAGAATTTACATTGTTGTTTTCTTAAATGTCCTAAGTAAAACAAGGGGAATCTCTTTTTTACACTTGGAGAATTTTTTTGTTTTAATAAAAGATTTGGATTTACACTTACTGTACTTTTGATCAGAAACTCTCAAAATGTAGTATAACACATATATCATTTGATTTCATTGGAGGCTGGAGAAGAGCCTCTAATATAATTAGATTTGAAGATTAACATTCTCCTTCAGGTCACTAATAAAGTAACTGAAATGATTGTAATCTATGCTCTTTCTTGGTCTGAACACTAGATGAACAATTGATGTTTTTAGGTAGCAGGGATCAAACTCACGACCTCTCGCTTGCTAGGCAGGCACTTGTGCCAATGAACTAAACCCCCAGCCCCCACTTTATTTTGTCTTGTTTTAGATATGCTTTGGGGGAATTTCATTAAATTGAATTCTCTTTTATTCAGAGTCATAATGAATATTAAACATTGCTAGCCAACCTTTTTTTCAATGTTTTGATTTGTTGACAGTCTCTAGTTTACTTTTTCAATTAGAAGTTTAAAAAAAAATTTTTTTTGAGACAAAAGAGTCTAACTGTATTTCATGCTGACCTTGAATTTGCTGTGTAGTTTTAGCTGGCCTCAAACCCACAGTGATCCTCTTGCCTCAGCCTCCTGAGTGCTAAGTGTACAGGCATGCACTGTGATGCTCAGCCCAGGATTTCTTTTTTATTTTTATTTAATTTAGTTTAATTAATTTTTTATTTTAAAGAGAACAAAACAACAAAGCAGATCAGAGCAAAACAATGCAAGTAACACAGGATTTCAAAACAAGACTAACAGGAAACCAACAGTGGCTACCATAATGTCTCTTGTTTTCTTCGAAATAGTTGTCCATACCTTCGCACACAATAAACCAATGCAAAACAAAATAGTATAAAACCAATCAAAACAAAAGAATAAGAATCTTACAGGCCTTCAAAACCAGACAATAGGAAATCAGTAATGGCTACCATAATGTCCCTTGTTCTCTTCAAAATAGCTGTCTATACCTTCATACATATTGAAATTAAATAACAGAAAACAGACTAAAACCAATGAAAACAAAGAATAAAACCATTCTTGGACTTCAAAACAAGATGATGGGAAACTAGCAATGGCTATCATGATGTCTCATTTTCTTCAATGTAGTTGTTCATGCCATCACACATAATAAAATCAATTCTTGTAAACTCTTTAGGAGAAGTTCTAGGATTCATTTTAGATTTTTCCCATTTTTGTTTTTTTGCTGCTGAGGGGCACAGGGCTTCACACGTGCTAGGTAAGCACTCTCTACTGGTGAGCTGTTCCCCAGTTCTCATACTTCAGGTTTTGTTACATCAGCATTTCTGTACTACAGTCATATCAGATGTTAGGAAAAATGTGTGGGTGCTGTAAGGAAGGCCAAAATAATTACTTGAATGAAAATATTTCTCTTTGAAATAACAGTTCCAGAATAAGCAGACCAGAGCTAACATGTTGCATGGTGTCACAGATTCTAGTTCCACTGATCTTGTTCCTCTGCCATTCTCAAACTGTGGTTTCAGTCTTACAGTCTTACAAGCCTCTGTCTTAAACTTTATCTGCAATTCAGCTAAAAGTAAGGGGAGAAGTAGAAGAGAGGATCAAGGTGTTTTGATTTTAAAGATATGACCTAGAAGTATCCCACTGTTCCTTCCATTCACACTTATAGAAAAAAATTGGTCATAGCCGTAAGTAGCTACAAGAAAAGGTGCTCATAGGTTCAGCTAAGATAAGGGTTTCTGTTACTAAAGAGGGAGGGGTATGGTCTCTGCTTTGCCTTGCTTGCTTAGTCCCTGAGAGGCTTTGCAGTGTGTCTGCAGAATAGTAGCATTAATGTTACATAATTCTACTGTACTATCATCCCTCCATATCCAGGGGTTGTGTATCCACATAGTCAATGAACCATGGATGGAAAGTTTTCAGGTAAAAAAGTTTCATCTGGAGACCAAACACTGCTGCGTCCTTTTCTAGTCATATTCTGCTGACAAAGTCCAAGCATGGAAGAAAATAGACGCATGTTCTGTTGACAAAGTCCAAACATGGAAAGAAAGATAGACCCATGTTCTGCTGACAAAGTCCAAACATGGAAAGAAAGGTAGACCCATGTTCTGCTGACAAAGTCCAAACATGGAAGGAGGACATTTTCTAAGAAAAGGCCGCAGCATAAAAATTGGCTTTGTGGGAGTGGGTTAATGTTTCTTGGGAACTATTGTGTTAACTTGGGCTCTAATCCAGTTCAGAAAATTTCTCTTCTTTCTTTCCCATGCACCAATCAGTAAACAAAGTATAGACTCCCTAAGAACAAAAGGATAGTTAATAAAATGTTTTTCTACAATTGATGATGTAGTGGTCTGATACCGACTCAGACCGACAAGGCCAAGGCCAGAGTAGAAGTTTGAGAGCCTTTAATGATAATAATAATAACCAGCTGGCTGGGGCTGCCTGAGAACCTCCACACAGAGAGGCCAACATGCTACTATGTTTTGTCTTTTAAGAGAGACAAGGTAAATAACACATCCTTGCAGCTGTGAGAACATCGCAGGGGAATAGGGGGGCTAAATCATGGCTGAATATGGTCTTGTGTTTTGCAGGCTTTTAGGTAGGCTATCACAATGGAGCATTTAGAACAATTTGACCCCCTATAGTACATTAGACCTCCCTAAATCAAGATTGATATTTTAAAACAATTGTTAAGATTTTTTCCCATAGGTAAATAGAGAAACTTGATTCAACTAATTGAAAAACCAATCAGTAATCTATTAGTATCCAAAACACACTTCAAGGTCTTTAACTAAGTATAAACTTTCTGCTTATGCTGACAAATCATGTATGCTGATGAATCATGTAACCATAGAAACCATGTAACTATAGAAACACCTGTTGATCTCATTCTTGTTATCTGAACTTTCAACCTTTGCCAGAAAAAAGTACAAATTATTATGTTAAAGTTTGTAAGAGACTAGTACTAGCAGTAGTAGTAGTAGAAGCAATAAATAAAACAGATTCATGCAGTCTCTGAGCTGTTTGTGTGTCTGTTCTCCATGTGCCGATACTCAGCCCACCTTCGGGAACTCTGTGGACCTAGCCCGGCTGGACCGCAGCAAAACACCAAGCATTCAGAAATTAAATTACAAAATTGTGATTATGGCTATTTGATTAAGTTGATGTAGAAATTGCCAAACACTCTGAGATGATCAGTACCGTGTTGGAAGATTTGGAAATGGATGGATGATGAAGGCAATGATGGCCTTGTTTTTCTACCCAATGTTAATGTAGCAATATTAAAGAAGGCCACTGAGGGGTCCACTCAGCACAAGGGTCACCATTTCTACTTCTTAGGATGGTGAGAACAATGAAAAGTGCAAAAATAGTATTCCTATTTGGGATCAAGAATCTCTGAAAGTTGTTTAAGGGGTACTTTTTGAATTTAGCCTGACTGAAAAGTACTTAGGCGTCAAAGGTTTGCTTGATGATATATGCAAGACTGTTGCCAATATGATCAAGCAGAATACTGCTAAGGAAACTCATGGCATCGGGAACTACTTTACTGAAGAGAAGGACACTCAGGTATATAAAGAGAACCAGTAATATGAAATGAAATAATCCTCATACTAGTTGCACTGCTCTATTGATAACCATTCATATTAGGCAAGTACTAGAAAAACGAAGCAGTAGTCACGTCTATTCAAATAAGACTGTCTTCATTGCATGTGTAGTTTGAGTGCACATTTCAAACTTACGGCTGAATTTCTTCTAATGTAAGTGAAATTTGCTTTGTATCCTTTACTCTAAATAAACCTAAACTGAATTTTCTGTAGAAAGTGATGTTTTGGACTTCACTCTTTTTTTTTTTTTTGTACCGGGGATTGAACTCACAACCTCACGTTTGCCAGGTAGGCAGTTGTGCCACTGAGCTAAACCCTCAGACCACTTCACTCATTTTGTAAAGTGATTTCTACCTAGTTTATTGTCCAATTAACTTCAGTGGGCTTTAACAACAAAAACAACAACAAAAAGTTGGCATTGTAAAATTGGGTGTGGTGGAGTACCTCCCAAGAAGTGGCCATGTTGGGTCAGGTTGATCCAACCAGAAGACAACTAGCCAGCCTTCCTGGTGAGCAGCGCAAGTGGTGCAGATTCCAGGAAGAGAAAGATCAGTGCCTCCCAGGAGCCTGCAGGTGTGTGGGCTGAGACTCAACCCCTGTGCCACCACCCCCCAACCCCTGCCAAGTAACCTTCTGGTTCGGAGGACAGGCTGAGTTGATAGCAACTAAGGTATGTAAAGCAACTAAATGCTTCTATTGTTTGGTTGATTTTGCAAGCCTGGGGCTGGCAGTCTGAGCATCTCTTGGGAGGATGATAGTATGCAATGTAGCAAATATGGTGGATTCCTTTCTGTCTTGTCTTTGAGGCCCAATGTTGTTCTTATGTTTTGCTTTGTTCTGATTATTTTGCTTTATTCAATATTCTGTTTTGATTGGTTTTATTCTGTTTTGTTTTTGGTTTGATTTTGCTATACCTGATGGAGTGGTCAACTATTGTGTAGATAACAAGATATACTATAGTAGTTATTGTTTTCCTTGTATCCTGCTTTGAAGTTCTGTACCAGTTCTACTGCTTTGTTTTGATTGACTTTGTTCTGTTATGTTTTGTTGATTTTGCTATCTTTAAAGTAAAATTTAAAAAAAATTGGGTGTGGTGGAGCACTCAGGAGGCTGATGCAGGAGGATCATGTAGGACGCCATCCTGAGCTAATATCGTGAGTTCAAGGCCAGCCTGAACTGTGAGTGAGATCGTCTCAAACAACAAAATTGACAGTGTCAATAAAACAGTAATAATCCTGAATGTAAAGGGTCTTAATTGCTCAATTAAAAGACACAGACTTGCAGATAGGATTACAACACAAGACTCAACTCTGTGTAGCCTGCCAGAAAAGCATCCTACTTGCAAAGATATATATTTGAAAGTGAAAAGATAGACAAATGTATCCCCTGAAAATAATATTCCAAAACAAGTGAAAACAGTTACACTCATAATCTGGCAAAGCAGATTTCAAGAGACAAAATAGTCACTACATATTAGTAAAGGGATCACTCCCTTAAGAACATATATTGAGGCCAAGTATGGTGGCACGTACTTGTAATCCCACCACTTGAGAGGCTGAGGTATAAGGATAGCTGTGAGTTCGAGGTCACCCTGGACTCCATAACGTATTCAAAGCCAGCCTGAACTACAAAATGAGGCCTGTCTGAAACAAGCCAAACAAACAAAAGAAACAGGGACTGTGTAGTGATTGTAGATACATATATATATATATATATATATATATATATACTGAGTGCCAGTGCATCCAATTTTCACAACAAACAGTATAAAAATTAAAGAACAATATACAGGATCAATGAAACAAAAAATTGATTCTTCAAAAAGATAAAAACATTAATAAACTTAGTCAAACTTAAGAATAAGAGGAACTAAATGAATTAGAGATGAGAGTTGATATTGCTACAGATGCCACTGCCAGAGAATAATTAGGGACTATTTTGAAAACTTATATTCTAATAATCCAGAAAATCTAGATGAGATGGATAAATTTCCAGATACCTGTGAAATAACAAAACTGAATCATGAGCATCTAAACAGATCAATAACAGTGAGACAGAAGCAGTAAGTCTTCCATTGAAGAAAAGAAGAGAAGAGGATACTGCTGAATTTTTACTAGATCTTTAAAAAAGAATATTCATTGCACTGTTCCGTGAATTAGGAAGGGAAGAAGCCTTTCCAAATTCATTCTATGGAGCCAGTACCACCTTGACACCAAAACCAAAACTCAACAACAACATCAAAAATATAGACTGATATCCTTGATAAACATTGTTGAAGAAATTCCCAGTGAGATTCCTGTAAAAAAAGCAGCCTACAGATTCAAGACAGTTATTATGAAAATATCTAATACATTATTCAGCAAACTACAAAAAGTAATCCTAAACATACGAAAACGTGAAGGACTTAGACTATCCAAAGAAATTTTGGTTAAAAAGTAATGCTGAAACCTCACAATACCTAATTTCAAAATCCACTGCAAAGCCAGAGGGAAAAAACAGCATTGTACTGGCAGAAAATGGACAGACCAGTGGGATAGAATCTAGGATACAGAAACCAAACAGCCTCAGCCATCAGACTTCTTGACTACAGTGCCCAAAACTTACATTGTGTAAAAGACAACCTCTTTACAAAATGGTGCTAGAAAAACCGGATATCTATATGTAGAAGATGAAAAGTAGAGCCTGATCTTTTGCTGTATATAAAAATCAACTCAAAATGGATCAAAGAACTAGATATAAGATCTAAAGCTTTGCAAATGCTGGAAGAAACCATCACAGAAACACTTGAAGCCATAGCCCCAGGCAAAGACTTTTAGAGTACAACCACAAAAGCACAGGAAATAGCAATAATCAGCAAATAAGATTACATTAAGTTAAAAAAATACTGCACAGCAAAGGTAACAACAGAGTGAAGAGACAGCCTACAGAATGGAAAAAAATCTTTGCCAGCTGTCTTCTGACAGGATTAATACCCTGAATATATGAAGAATTGAAAAAACGCCAAAGAAACAACCAAATCACAAGTAGGCAATGAATCAAGTAGACATTTTTCAAAAGATGAAGTATAAATGGCTAATAAGAATGAAAAATTATTCAAAATCTTTAGACTTTAAGGAAGTACAAGGATGCAGGTAAAAAGCAACACTTTTACAGTGTTTGTGGAGATATAAATTACTACAGCCATTGTGGAAAACAGTATGGAGTTTCCTCAAAAATCTAAAGAGAAAAAATACCATTTGATCCAGTGATATCACTTTTGGTATATTCTTGAAAGATTTGAAGTCAGTATACCATAGTGATACCTTCATATCTGTGTCTGTTATGGCACAAGTTTAGTCTTGCTGAGTTCTGGAACTAGCCTGGGTGCTCATCGGCAGGTAAGTGGATAAAGAAAATGTGGTATATACACAAAATGGGAAGAATAAAATCATGTGAGTTGCAGGAAAATGGATAGAATTGGAGACCAGTGTGGTAAGCAAAACAAGCAAGACTCGGTCAAATATTGCATATGTTTTGTCATAGATGGAATCTGAAAACATATCTTTAAAAAGGATATTGTTTAGGAACAGGTAGAGGATCAAGGAAAGAAATGAGGGAAGAGGAAGGAGGGTAATGGGAGTGAAATCAATCGAAGTACATTATATGCATTTATGAATATGCTAAAACAAAATCCTATTACTGTATATAACTAATCACTGATAAAGTTAATAAGAGAGTCAACCATGGGTTAAATACAAAAGAGGCTTATAAAATCAATAGCATTTACAAGAACTAATAATTACTAGAAAACACAATAGCAGGAAAAATATCTGAATGAATAAAAATCTATGGCACTTGGAATGTAGGAGGGCTTAATGTAAAACTGCTAATTTTCCTTAAAAATAATCAACTTTTTTATTTTTTAATATTCCCAAAAGAATTTTCTTGGGTGGGAGAGATTGTAAAATTTTATGGGAGATATTAGTCTAAGTAGCTAGGCTCTACTTTAAGAAAGTAGTAACCATAGCATAAAGTGCAATGAAATAGGATGACAAAAATGCCATACCAATCAATTAAGCAAATCAAAAGATAATAGATTTTTCTGGAAACACGTCTACTTAAATATGGCAGGCTACTATTTGTTACTGTTAACATCAGGAATCACAAATTATATTTAAGAACTTTTCTTGGGAAAATTGTTTACTACACTGAAAAAAAAACCATGAAGATTTTCATCTCATCTTGTACACTGAATAATTAAAGACCTAAATAAGATTTTTCAATCCTCACCAAACATTTTATTGTTGGTTTATGTTTGTAATATATATTTACATTCATTCTGAGGAACTAGTGTATATATGTATATATATATATAAACACGCATATATGTGTATGTATATATGTATGTGTATATATACATGTATATAAATGTATACATGTACATACATATGGTCTTAATCATTTTTGGTCCCTTTTTCACTAGTCTTTACATTGCCCCCTTCCCCTGGTCCTCTTCCACATCTTCAGAAAGTCTGCCTTTCTATTTTCCAACATCTCTACTTTCCTCTTTAATTTATTTGTATTTTGGGTTTCTCATAGAAACCATGTGACATTTAATTTCCTGTGTCTAACTTATTTCACTTAACATTAAACTTTCAAGATTCATTCATTTTCCTGCAAGTGACATGCATTTATTGTTTATGGCCAAATAAAATTCTACTGTGTATATATCCCTGACAGGGATGTCTCTTCCTTCTTTAGGTGGATGGACATTCTAGGGTAGATTGTCTCATCCAAGTGGAAAATTCCCATAGGTTGGATCTACCAACCTTACATTTCTGATGTATGTATCTTGAGAACCTGTTCCAGACAATCAAATAATTCTATTGCTTATATCCCTGGCCTAACTTTTCCACTAATGAACTACAGTGGCACACTTGAGAGTAGTCAGACTATTTCTTTGTAAGAAGGAATTTTATTGGTGGCATGGTCTTGGACATTTATTAATCCCATTCTCCATACTGTGCTTGTATTTGCATCTATTTTCTACTTGGAAACTTTAATCAAAATCACCCTTGTCTAAACCAAAAGTGAATGCAGGTCACATTCTTAGTCTTATGACCAATAAACTCATATTTCTAACCAGTGTCTAACCTCAATGCTGCTAGTGAGCTTGAGCTATGCCTATCCAAATGACTCAGAGTTTCTCCATTTGGAAATCCTCAAGTGCAGATGTGTGTTTAACCTAACGTATGTTGATTTAATGCAGACTATTGTACACACTCCTTTCCAATGGAAACAGGCCTCTGTGGACATATCTGTATCATAGAACTAGGTGAAGACTGCATACAGGCCCTTTCCCAAGACAGGTGATTTACCAGTACACCCTTGCTCATAGTAACCTAAAGCCAACTTGTCCAATTACTTTCTCTTCATCAAGATCTTCTGCTTCTTCCTTGCCTATCTTTGTACATGTTATCAGGAATGAGAAACCAGGGCACTATCTTTTTTTTTTTTTTTTTTTTTTTTTTTTTTTTTTTTTTTTTTTTTTTTTTTTTTTTTTTTCGCAGCACCGGGGATTGAACTCACAACCTCGCACCTGTCAGACAGGCGCTTAAGTCACTGAACCAAACTCCTGACCCTGGTTTTTTGAGGCAGGATCACACTGTGTAGCTCAGGCCGGCCTTGTGCTCGTGTTGTAGCCCAAACCGGCCTCGAACTCACAACGCTCCTCCTACCTCAGCCTCCCAAGTGCTGAGATTAAAGGCGTGCACCATCACATCCGGCTCACTATCATCTTTTGATACATTTATCTCATATGGTCACGTCTAGTTTTCCTCAGATATAATGTGATTGTGTAGAGATTGCTATTCGCATCCTTCCCATCTCTAGCAATTGAAACTGGTAGCTGAGCATGAGGGAGCCCAGTTGCATGACATTTTCCTGCCTCTGTGTGATGTTTGGCGATGGCCATAGGGCTGCTTCTCTGAAATAGAATATAAATGGAGGCAAAATATAGCTTATCTTCTCCAGATATGCATTCTTCTACTTAACTGCTGCAAACTAAATATGGCAGCAGCCTCATTTTGGCCATAGGGATGATGGCAATATAGCACAAGTGGTTCCTAAACTTCTTAGTAACATCGGCCTCTTTGGCTACATGATGAAAGCTTTACACCTCATTTCCAATGTGTTCAAATATGTAGAGTAAAATATGCAGAGCAATAACAAAAACAATTACATTGAGCTAAAGCACTCACTTTAAAATAATCCAACTTGTTATGTAGTCATATAGCAATCCTTTATTACTACAGAAAATAACAAAATGTCATAGGTAAATCTTACAGTAATTTCAAAGCAATGACAAAAATGAATGATATTTTAAGATTCGTTCTTAGCCAAGTAAGATGAAAATAAGATTTCAAAGTTTTCACCGGTACTGTGAAAGCTAGTGTGATTTGATGTCAGTTTTCAAAATTCAAGAGATTGGTAAACTTCATTTGGAGGCTAGCAAAAATAAAAATGTAATTTTTTCCTCACGCAGATTCACAGATGTCCTGTCTTGTGTTCGTGGGCTCATTTGGAGTTCTATCAACACAAGTTTAAAACCACAAACATAGGGCTGGGGATTTAGTTTGGAAGCGTAAGGTCATGAGTTCAATCCTTGATACCAAAATAATAAATAAATAATTACATAAAACAAACGACCACAGAGAGAGTAATTGCAGAGTTCCCAAGTGTCTTAGTTAATTTTCTCATCTCTGAGACACAATTCCTGACACTTACAGGAGAGGTTTACTTTGGCTCATAGTTTGTAAAGGTTTCTGTCCACAGTTGACTGGCTTCAAGGTAAGGCAACGTGATGGCATGGCAGAGGGGCATCACAGGGGAAAAACAGCTCAGGGCATGGTAGGCAAGAAATAGAAGGTGATCAAGGGAGGTGGGAGAGAGATACACCTTCCAGGCCATAGTGACACACCTCCTCCAACCAGACTTCACCTCTCAGCATCATATTTAGCTATAAACACATCAGTGGACTAATCCAATGATGAATATCATGCCTCAGGATGCAATAACTTCCCCAATACCCCACCTATGAGTGCATGAGGCTTTGAGGGGATATCCAGGTATAAATCATAACCACAAGATAGCTGACTTCTTGGATGACTTGAAGGAGCTAAACCTAAATGGATGTTTACGTCAGAAAGAAATGCCTATTATGTTTTTAGTTTAAATCATTTCATTTTGTGACTCTCCCCCTGCTGCCAACAGCTGTTCAGCCTGTTTATATCTACCTAGTAAGTATCGCTTCAGATTTTTGTCTTTTTTCTATCATTATTCTTCCCTAGAATGGGTGTTTCCAATACATTCTTTATAAATTATTTTGGCTTTTAAAAAAATTTTATTATAGTGTACTTTACACACAATAAAAATGCAAGGATTTTAAGT